>MPUH01001367.1:0-17280 GCA_001970955.1 Stentor coeruleus | reverse complement strand
CTACTGGAGCAACATATAGTTTAAGTTTAGGAATTTCATGCGATGTGACTTCGTATCTAATATCAGGATTTAATAATCTAGATGCAGTAGTAAAGAATAGTGGGACTGGTCCTGGGGGTCTGATGTTCAAACTTACTGTCCTTTCGAATTACTAAGGTTAGTTAAAATTAGTTTAGTGCCTTAAGTTCATATGCTTGCTTATATGATTTAAAATAAAAAAATTGTCATTACTATCATAAGTTTCACAATATAAGTACGCAATGAGTCATAAAACACATCTGAAAACTACTCTATATACTAAATTATATATTATTTAAGCATTCTTAGTATATAAATATTAATGTATTCTTAATTTGTACCTAATAGAAAAGAAACAGTAAAGACCTCCTGAACCAAATAAAGAGTCACATAACCAGCGACAACAAGTGGTTTAATGTACCGAATCTGCCTAAAGAAAGAGATCGTATGACAAACAAACCTCTATTGGACAAGGTTTAAACCATGCCACCTTAACTATCACCCACTTTAAACTTTGTACTTAAATAAAAAACATATAAAGGTAATTATAATACTCTGTGAAGAATTGTTAGAAACTATCCACTTTGCAATAAAATATAGCCAAAATATCTTCAATGAAAAATTATTTAATACTTATTCTCATTTTATAATTTTCCTAACTTTAAAAATGCAATACAAATATTCCCAAAAGACACATTTTACTTATGCTTGTTATATAAACTTTATATAACACTTTAATAAAATACTTATTTTTACTACCCTCCTTTTAATTTTTTGAATTGTATATTCTAATATTTTTAAGACTTCTGCTTTCTAAATACCCCAAAAGCGGGATAAAAAGTATTAAATTCTAATAGCTGTCTCCACTCCAAAAAAAAAATCAGTGTAAATAAATCTTGCCTATAAGCAAGTTATTATTCCTATACAAAAAAGGTCAATGCATAAACATAAACATAAAAACCCATAATAATAAATCTCAACATAAAACATAATAACAGACTTATAAATACACATAAAAACACATAATATTAGATTAATAAACTCCTAAACTCTGAATTTAATACTTATAAATTGATATCCTATAAATCTATATACTAAAAACAAAATCATATCTTGAATAATAAGTTCCATAATATAAAATGAGATTTTTAGTTTGATTTCCCATTATAAATTATTTAGTCTATAAAGAAAATTATAATATAAGACAATTCGACCCCAATCAGTATCTAGAAGTTGGTTTATGAGTTTTTATTTAGTATTATTGTTAGGATTTCGTAATAAAAGAATAAAAAGCTCAGGATTTTCTATAAAAAGGTCTCTAGTTTTAAATCTAAGATGAAACTAGGACTAAGAAAATAACCTTGAGGTAAATAACAAGGTAAATGAAAGATACTGAAATAAAACTTTAAGTATGTGCATAGGATACAGATCAAAGTTTTGAAAAAATGCTCCAAGGGTAATTTTAAGTAAAGTTAATCATTATCAGCTATAATAAGCCCTAAATATGAACTTTTATAGAAAATCCATACAAAATATCATAGCAGTTTTCTTATAAAAAAATCTCTTCTAAGCTATCTATATGAATTTATACTTGTTTTAACCATATACTTTATATAAAATCATATTTATTATATATGGTCTATTATCGTATTTTATAGCCTAAGTCATTATAATCATTAAATGGCTGATCAAACCGAAGCTATTAAGCGCCTTGAAGACAGTAAAAGATCTAAATTCATCAAAGTGACCTCTTTTTATCTTGGCAACTGCGGGGTTGCTATCATTATCATCCTATTAGTATCAAAATATTTCAAGATTCATATTATCATACCATCAGCATTCATGATAATCTCCACTTTATTATCTTTAAAAGCGTCATATAAAGTTGTATGCATTGCTTTAATGATACTAGATGGTCTTATTACTCTTAATTGGGTTGCAAACTTTTTTATATGTATTTATGAATTCATAATAGCTTATATTAGCTTTATGAGCATTTGTACAGGAGATCAATGTGCATTGATAACTAGGACAAGTGTTGAAAGTGCAATTATTTCTATGATTACAATGCCAGTGTGTTTAGTTATTATTTATTATTTATTGAATACGATAAAAGCAGCATATAAGTATTTGAAGGATATTAAAGAGATTGAAAGTACTAAGAGTAATTAGAGTAAGTTAATTAGAAAGATATTGAAGTTTATATGTAGTGATTAATATGCTATTTTAGGATAATAGTTTTATGTAAAAAGTATTTTGGGGCTGGGTATGTTTTATGAGGTAAGAAGATTCTTATGAGTTATAATTTGGAATTTTTATTATATAAATGATTATATCGATATTTTAAGCTTTTTTATTTGTCTATGAAAAATTATATTTTTTTGATATGATTATCTATATTTAATCATGATATTATTATTTTTATTAATATATTATCATATTATGTTCTATAAATTTCTTAAAGCTTCAGATAACTAAAAAATCCATATAAAATCGCTTTTATAAAAAATTATATTTTTGGTTTTTAGGATCAATCACAGCTTTAGACTGGAGAATCGATTTACGTGCTTTTCCTGTATTAAAAGTTAGCAAATAACTAGGTAGATTTGAATAAATCTGCAAAGTCGGTTTTATTGGTTGTATCTCAGTAAACCCTTCAATTGTATCATTTTGCATTAAATATGCATCAAGATTAGCATCATATCTCATAATCCTTTCCTTATAATTTTTCATATCTTTAACATACATTTTTGCTGATTGTTTATAATAAAAAGCAGCATCAGCATCAATAAAAAAATGCCTGGCTTGAGGATGTTTTTTAAAACCAAAAGTTTTATTTTTTTCTTGGAGTTTCTGTTGATTTTTCCTTAAACATAACATGATTGTCTGATATCTAACTTTTTTTATAGCTAAAATTCCTCGACATCCATTTTGAGCTACGACAACTGTTCTAATAAATTGAATCATAAATTGTTGCATATAACTAGCCATAGAGAAATTGTCTACAATATTACATATTAAAAACATATGATAATGTTTTATTTGATTTACCCATGAATGTATTTTATAAGCATTTTTCTTAAGACGGAAGACTAAGATTTTGTAACGATATCTGAATAAAGCGCGTTTAAGTTTTCCAAGGAATCTGCATATGATAACGATGATACAAAAATTAAGGTAGGCATGCTTTTTAAATTGAACCCGCTTGTTGAATTTGTGCTTCATAAGTGTTGTAAAACCTATGGAAATACCTAATAAAAGCCATGAAGTTTTTAATTTGATTATCTGATCGCCTTTCAATCTCCATTCAAACCTGTTGAACTTTTCTTGATACTTTAAAGTTTTTTTTTCTTTTTCTAATTGATAAATGTATAATTTAGTCAATTTGTGCACACTTTCTTTAAAGTCTTTGATTTTTTTGTCTTTTTCTAGTTTAAGTTTTTTTTCTAGGGTTTTTGAAGGTGTAAGGTTTATATTTTTAAATATTTCTGGTATTTCTTCATGATCTTTTTCTTGAGGGTTAATAGATATACGAGAAACTAAAGAGAATTTATAATCAGTTGCTTCATTTCTACTTGAACTGAATGAATTCAAACCTAGGTTCTGAACATTATAGTCAAAAGCATTAACTGAACTTAAAGGTAAATTATAGCACTCGCTAATATTCCTAGACTTTTTCCTAACTTTAATTGCTGGGTTTGGAGTGAGACACGTTCTATCTTCTCTGCTATCTGGCCTTTGGATTTTTTTAGGTGGTCTAATTGGATTAGGGAGACATAAAATTGGAAAATTTAGTTTAGGATCTTCATTTTTCGATAATCTCAGTTTATTAGATTGTATTATGCGATAATATGGTATTAATCTATCACCAGTAGCATTTTGATGTGCTATTTTTTGGCTAAAAAGGCCTTGAAAAGCGTCATTACTTTCTATGCTTTTACTCTTACTTCCTTTAATGCTATTTCTTTTTCCCATTACTAATATTATTGATAAAGCGGAAGCAATATATTATTAAAGATTCATCATAAGCAACTATAAATAAACTTCTAATTTTTGAATTTGGCTGCTGCCCTTTACCTAAAAAAAGCAAAAGTTCATTTACCCCTTACTATCTCATTGCACCCTAAAAATATCCCCAAAAGCAAAAACTCCCTTTATTCAACTTCCTGACGAAATCTTAGCTAAAATTACCAAGCTATAATGAAATGTTAAGTGAAAGGATTCTTACTTAAATATGCCATTTTATGACCTTAGATTGTGGTAGCCATTTATCGCTATAATTATCAAGACAATATGAAAGAACTTTACAAATGTACAGTTCCTGGCTGTTCCAAGGTTTATGTCAATAGCGCAATCCTAAAAAGGCACTGCCAAGCCTTCCACAGCTCCATAAACAAGTTCCAATGTAAAATCTGCAACAAATCCCTTGCATCACGTCAGAACCTAAAAGAACACTCTTATATCCATACAGGAGAAAAACCTTATACATGTAAGGAACCAGGGTGTAAAATGAGCTTCAGACAAGGTACTCATTTATCAGCCCACAAAAAATTACATCAAAGTGGTGAGTGGACATTATCTCTTGAAGGTTTAATGCGAAAACTTTCTGAAATTGGAAGGTACGAAGAAAATATGACTCAGATAGAACCGGTAAGCCTTCCTGAATTCTGCAGCTTGAGAAAAGTTGTGGCCTTACCAAGTCTTTTTTGAAACTTTTAGTAAAATTAAGTGTTTTGACTAGTAAATCTTTAGTTTTTTTAAGTTAGCCTTGTTGAGTTCAATCACAAAAGGGGTTTTTTTGTGTGTACGGCTGAGTTTTGTGAGGTTTATGGATTTGTGATTGAGAATAAAGGGGTTTTTTTTCGCGAAAAACAGTGTGAATAAGATTGCAAAAGCTTATTGATGCGGTTTTTAATACTTTTAGAAGGGTTTTAGAGCTTGGGAAACTCAGGGGGTGAAGATTGGAAAAACTGGAGATTAATATGACTGTCAGAAATACCTGAATATGGGAATATTAAAGGGAATGTGAGGGAATGAGTATAATTCGAGGTTGGTCAAGATTGAAAAATAAGGTTTAGAGTTGGCAGAATGATAAGATGATGATAGTGACACCAATTATTGGATAAAATACTATGGTTATTAGGTATATGATTTGAAAGCTAGTATAAAGAAATTTTCAGTATGGATTACTGAAGTGTAAAGGAAAACTCATAAAGGAATAAGCCGAACGCACTTAGGGAGAGATTATAAAAATTCAGTAGTAAATTCAGGATAAAACAAAAAACAATATAAAAGTTATGCCCATAGTTATGAATATATATTATTTAATGGTGATGATTGTTATCCCTGTCTGTTGCTGACGAAAATTTTTAAACCTGATTTTAACTTTTAACTTATAAATATATACTTTTCCTTAATATTTCCTTATGAATGTAATCTATCTAACTTCTCATACACCTTAACAATACTTAGCACATTATTTTTTCCTAAAGCATTCTGGCAAACTTAGAATAACTAAAACCTTTCTTTTAGAGCTTGCTACATATTAAAAGAATATATTGATGAAACATTTAGAAAAATGATCATAATAAAGCTTACCTAGTCATTCTATTAAAATATCAAACTTTCTTTTCTGCTCTTAGGATTTCGAGTCAGCTCCCAAAGCCATAAAAATGTCAAAATTTCAGCCATAAGGGCTTTATTCATATTAAACTAATAGTTGGTTACTGTTGCGAGCTTTGAGCAGGTCTCTTCTAATAAACTTAAAAGGGTCTCTTCACTTGATTCCCTTTCTTTCCTTTCTTGTTCAAGATCACTTTTTATCCTACTAACAACATCTCTTAACATTGCTAACATTGCCTCTTCAGTCTCCTCTCTTGTCTTTGTCTCAACAGCTAAATCATTTTCTATATCAGCCAAACCTCCTTCTAACTTTTTATTTAGCGACCCTTCCATTTCTTCTCTATCTGCAATACAATTCTGGACAAATTCATATAGTTTAGGAACATCTTGTTCGATATAACCTCTTGCTTCTGCTTCACTATCTTTTAATGCTTTATTTTCTTCAGTCATTTTTGATTTAATGTTTTCAACTTTTTCATCTATGACCTTGTAAATCTTGTTTTCATTTTCTTTCCTAATTTTCATAGATTTCGTAAATGCTTCTTGGATTCGAGCTTGAAACTCTGCGATTTCTTGAGACTTGATTTCAAAAAAGGAGTCACGAAGATGAAGTTCTTCGTCTAATGTTTTTTCAATTTTTTGGATTTGTTCTTTAACTGTTGAGAACTTTTTAGCGTTCTGCTCTAAAGAATCATTGAAATCTTTTTCCAAACTGTCGAGCTTTTTTTCTAGATCTACGAATCTGGAGCCACGATCAGTTTCTAGGTTAACTTGTATCCCTTGAAGACGTTCAGAAAGCCTTTTTACTCGGTCTTTATATCCGCTGTCCATCTTCTGTTTGTTCATAATAAAGTTATTTAATTTAAAACTTTTAAGAATGAGTTTAGATAACTCATTTAGTTTAAGCTTATTAAACTAGCTATTGCTCTATTGAACCTTGAGAACCTCACTGAAGAAAATTGTCGAGACTAATGAGCAAAAGCTTAATCCTGTTAGGATATAAAAGAAAACACTGGGTTCCAGTTTGACTGTAGCATAGACTTGGATAAAATATACGCACATACTTGCAAGACCCATTGCAATAATGAAATACGAATAAACCTTCCCTCCAGTAATTCTAGAGTAAATCCTCACAGCAGTCGGGGCAAGTAATGTAAAATGTCCTCCAGAGCACACAAACAATATCACAAGCCAAATCAAAAAAGCAGGCTTAAACTTACTGACCTCAGGGAAAGTTACACACATAATAATCTGAGTGATTAATATAACAAGGTATACAAACCGAAAAGAAGTCTTATCAAAAAGCATCCCCCAAAGCGGTCTCATAGTCCCATTCAATATCGACCCAAGTGATCCTGTTAAAGTTAAAAAAGCATCATCATATCCATACTTGATTCCAATAGTCTTAAAACTAGCTACAGCAAAAAGTCCCGCGGTACCAGACAATATAAAACACCAGAAAATCTGATGGAATTGCCTTGTCATAAACACTTGTGTTACAGTCAAATTTACATCTGGGTTTATAATAAGTGTCTGTATTCTTTTATACTCAGTTTTTTTTTCTTGATCCTGGACTTCCAGATCTGAATTCTCATTAGGTTCTTGTTGGTCTGAATTTTCACTCTGCGAATCTGCATCTTCATCATCTTTTCCCATGATTTTCAAATTATTCGAGTCTGCAGTGGTTCTTTTTTTATTCTTAGGACTATCATTATCTTTAACTGTTATCGGTTCTTGAGGTTTTGCAGCAGCAGCAGCAGCGGCTGCATTTACAGCTTTAACATCAATATCTTGTATTAAAAATAATGCAATTGTTAGTTGTACAGTATAAATTGCAGCAAGAATCAAGAACATTTTAGGTACATTTTTAGCTATAGATTCTTCAAAGAATTTTTCAGTCTTACCTCCACTGACAACTCTTGAATAAGGTTTGACATTTTCAGGATTTACAATACCTGTTGCGATGAAATTAAAACAAAATGCGCCAACTGCAAAAGATCCAACGACTATCCCTGTTATAAGCCCTTTTCTATCTGGATAACAGCTTATTGCTATCATTAAAGCTGCGGGATACTAAGTAAATATTACTGCAATACCAGATCCACATCCTAATAATATTCCATATATAATTATGATGGCTATTCGATTTTGACATGCTGCTGTGACAAAAACAACAATGACATAAAGAACAGCTCCTGCATAAATGGATTTTTTAGGAGTATATCTTGATTGAATTAGATTGTTTATTTGAAAACTCAATGCATAAGTTAATATGCATATGTAAAAGACAATTGTCATTGAGGCCATTGTTACGGACTCATCTTTTAAAAAAATATACGATGTCACATAGGGCATAATGTTTCCTGTACAGTAAATTGTCCCAATCGTCTAAGTAAATGTTACAAAATGAGTTAGGACACAGCCTAGGACTGTTAAAATCTTCCTGTTCACCATTACGGGTATTTTTATTAGAGAATATTGACCATGTTTTAAAACTGTACCCCATATACAGGCTGAAATTAAAATATATGCGAAAAAATGAAAACTCAAAGTCCAAGATAAAAACTATGTGGTTTTTATAGGTCTTTAGGATGAATTTTCTCAACTTTGTGGAAAATAAAAAAAACTTAACTTTGAAGTAAAATTTTATGACATTAGCAAAAGTTCACAACCCTTCAAGTTTAAGCTTAGAGTGCTTGAGATGTATTTCCTACAAAGAAATCATTCGGGAAAATATATATTATATAGATAATCGGCTGGGGATATGTGGATATTTTTACAGGAAAAATGTTAAACCTAGCTTTATTATTAGGCTAAATACAATATTTAAATTACATAGTCCTAGTCGAAAAGGGTAAGGACGATATAGACCTTGTAATAAAACTTTAAGGGTTTGCTTCTTGGGGAAAATCTTGATACATTTTTCTAAATTAGAAGTTTTTCAAGTATCAGACCTTTTTTTTACATAACAGTTAGACAAGTTGCTGATATTTTTTAATAAGATTCAGTAGCTTAAGCTGGAAAAATACCTTTTTATTGTAGATAGTTTTTGTTCTTGCAGTAACAAAAAAAGCACTTTATGGTTTTTATAAATAGATTATATGATGAAATTATTAAATGTAGCGGTTATTAAATGATATAAAATCTTATAAAGACGAAGTGTTTTCTTGATGGAATAATGATATCTGTTCGTCCTGGTTGGAGTACTTGTCAAGTACAGGTCTTTTTTATGGTGAAAAATGGTACCTTTTTTGGTATCAAAAATCGTAATTGGTTATTTTCCCCTTTTTGCTATTAAATTTCTTTAGTTTTTCGTTTTGGTGCAGAAATTCATGTTTAGTGAACTTGAAGGTTTTTCTAGATTTGGTAATAAAAAGTTATGATTTTTAAAGGATTTTTTCCTATACTGGCTTTTGGGTTGTTTTATGATGCTTGTAATAAAAAGTATGATGAAAAACTTCATTTAAGGACATTTAAGCTTGTGCAACTTGAAAACCACAAGGTAATTTTTATGATAAAAGTAAAAATTCTTATTGTACAATTAAAATTTATTATGTTTGTATGGAAGCTAATTTTTTTTGGTTGAATTAAGTCTACTTATCTTTTTATTTGTGTGTTAAAAATAATTCTGAAGTCTTTTCTTATTGAATTTGCATAGATAAGGTGTTTAGGGAGTCTTATGAAAATTTTGGATTTTATTTTTAAAATTTGTCAGAAATGCAAATGCAAGCAAGGCTTGACTTTTTATTGTCTAAAATGAGTGTTGAGGTTTTTTAATATAAAATAGGTAAGAAAAATCTTATAATTTTAGATGTGTAGATGATGCTAGTTTGGAAAACATAAAAATTATGATTTTTAAAGACTTATACTTGAATGTTTTATAAAATTACTATGGATATGTGTTGAAAATACAAAAATTAAGTTTTTTATGTGGATTTATGGACTGATTTTGGTAGTCTTTTACATTTTTTGCCGATTTTTAAGATGATTATTAAAATGCTTTAAATTTGTATTTCAATTGTAGAAAGGATGTGAATAATAGGATATACTTTAGAGTTTGGTGTTAAATTGTTTGATAAAATATTTTCGATTGTAAAATTTGCTATTAGATTCCTGTTGAATTTATTCAATACTTAGCATACTTAGATAAATTTCTAACAAAAATGTAGGAACGTGCTTTAGATTTAATGTTTGCATTAGGTTTGTATCGAAAAAGTATTAATTAAAGTATCAAATACTGATTATCTTAGCTTTTCAAAAACCATATCATCAAATAATTTATAAGCTATTGTAAATTAAATTAACACTGATGACAAAACAAAGCATAAAATTGCAAAACTATGAATAAAATTCCAATCACAAAACAATCAAATCTCAATTTTAAAAAAATCACAAAAGCCTATTTTCTAATATAAATCCCTTATCACATCATCATCATCTAAAAAAAAAAAAATTACCATATATATTCACATATTCAATTTAAATTTTCATTTTTATTATATGCTTTAAAATAATCCTAATGCATAATTCTAATATCCTAAACTAATTTTTCTTGTAAGTCCTTCTGACTAATATTCTCCTCAAAAAACATGTTAGATATAAAAGGACAAAGGCTAAGTCCTGACAAAACCAAAAACAAATAATCATATCCTAAAAACTTGATTACATAAAGTTGGATAAAATAAACAAATATACTTGCTAAACCCATACTGCATATAAAAAAAGCATAAATTCTAACCCCAGTGATTTTCCCATAAAGTTTTATAGCGATAGGGGGTAATAAAGTATAATTGCCTCCAAGACAAGCAAACATAATAACAGTCCATATCAGGAATAAATAATTTATATTGCATATCAAAGGGAAAGTAAGACATAAAATAACTTGAAAAGTAAGAATACATGTATAAGTTGTTTTAAAAGAAGTCTTGTCTATAAGAATCCCCCAAAATATTCGAGATGTCCCATTAAAAATTGACCCAATAGAGCCAACAATTGTTAAGAACCCATCATCATATGACAACTGTAAACCTACAGTTTTAAAACTTGCGACAAAAAAAAGCCCAGCAGTACCAGAAAACAAAATCCCAAAAAAGATCTGATAAAAAGGAGAGCTTTTAAAGCATGACTTTATACTAACATTTTCTTTAACATTATTTTCTTCTTTCAACTCAGAATCTTTTATAAGAAACAAGGCTAAAATTGTCACAGCCATATAACAAAATCCTAACACCCTAAACATCAAAGGTACATTCATAGCGACACTCTCATCAAAAAACTTATCACTTCCTCCGTTGACCTCATAAGTTTGAGGCTTTGAATCATTTGGGTTAGCAGTAAATGAAGCGACGAAATTGAAAAAGAAACTCCCAAGACCAAATGCACATATTATAACCCCGGTTATAAGTCCTCTATTATTAGGATAACAATTCAAAGATATCATTAATGCTGGGATATACTATATAAATCTTACTGAAATTCCAGCACCGACTCCTAAAAAGAACCCATAAACGATAATCATAGCTAGAGGATTTGTCGTGAAAGATGATATGAAAAGCACTGATACAAAAATTGTGTTACCAATGTATATTGATCTATGTTAAAAGTACTTTTTTAAAGAGAATTTCGTAGTTAAATAAGCTGCTAAGTGAAAAGAGAATGTGAAACTTAAGACGCATATATAAAATAATATACTCATAGAACTGTTTGTAAGACTTGATGAGTATAGATGTAGATACGAAACAATATAAGGCATTATATTCCCAGTGCTATATATAGTCCCAATAATCTAATTATAAGTTACAAGATGTATAAGAAAGCATCCGATAATAGTTGTCGCTTTGCTTGTATCCATTTATATAAGAATTAATAAGCTTAGCAAAAAATTTCAGTAGGGAGTTTATGAAGTCTGGAATTGGAATCGGAAGATTTTATATTGTCTTAGATTATTCTACAATATAAAATATTAAAAAAAAAATCTATGTGATTTTTCACAACAAGTCTAAAAATCCTCGTCAATAAACTCAGCCAACAGTTTCCATAAAACCCTAATTTTTATGCCAAATTCCAACAAGTATATTAATTTCACTTACACTTTTTTTAAAAATTCAAAGCCTTAATATTTCTATATCCAGCATAATAGAATCAATAACTTTATAACCCTGCTAAATTACTAATCTAATAAATATGGTAAGTGAAATCCCAACATGAAAAAGAGCTTCCTTGTTTAGTCTCAAGGCCTACTTGATTTTCATAAAGTCCTTTAGTTGTTCCAGCTGTAAGAGGGAAAGAAAAAGTATAAATTTGCCCATAGTTAAAAGTCTGCCCAATATCAATATACTTATAGCTCCAAGAACCACCATTAAACCTTGTTCTTATTGAAATATCGCTTACATACATTTCTTTAGAAAAAGTTCCATACATGTTTACACTCATTTGAACACCTGATGTTGGAGGATAAGGATCTACAGTAAAGTCTGTAACAACAAAAGTACTACTTGATGAACAACTTTGTCCAGTACCTAATTCTCCAGAAACTCCTATTGCATAAAGTCCTAAGACTGCGATAAGAATACTTGCTCTCATATTTATTATCATTTTTTCCCCAATTTTTTAACTAACCATAGATTTTTAATGTATAAATATTAGACTTCATCACAGTTGTATGGGGATTTATAAGAAATTTACTTTGAGTTTATGAGGATTTTTATAAATATTTTCCTTTATGATTTGGTTTTATAATTTTTATATGATTAAAAATAGTTAAAGTTTATTTTTCTATCATCAATTCTATTATATTATTACGACAACTCACCTCTCTGTTTTCTCAAACACATCCTATCATAAATAACCGATAAATACGACGTTTTATCTAAAACCGCTTCATCAATACCTTTAGGATCATGTCCTAATTTAATCATATACCTAATAACACTTTTATCAACAGGTTCTTCAATAAACCATTTATGTTTTAACACTTGTTCTGCACTAGCTCTTTTTTCCCAATTAACACATAACATACTACAAATAAGTTCTTTAGCATTATCTGATATGAAATTAGGGACTTCAAACCTTCCTGTTCTTATTGTAGCATATAAAGAACTCTCAATTTTTTCATGAAAAGGAAATTTACCACTTAACATTGCATATAATAATACCCCTAAAGCCCATATATCTACTGCAAAAGGTGAGTATTCTTCACGGTTAACAAGCTCTGGGGCCATATATGAGGGTGTTCCGCAGAAAGTTCGGCATTTTTGTTGGTTGGCAATTGCAAAACCAAAGTCGATCATTTTTACTTGGTCGTTGTTTATTAGGATGTTTTCTAATTTTATGTCGCGATGGGATACTTTTTGGTTGTGACAATAGTGGATTGCTGAGACTATTTGCTTGAAAAGTAGCTTGCAAGCGTTTTCACAGAGTTTTTTGCCTGGATGTTTGACTAGATAAGAATATAAACTGCATCCTGGGACGAATTCTGTGAATAAATACACGCAATCTTGGCTTTCGACCATTTTGCCAAAGCTGATAATATTGTTGTGTATAAGGTTTTTCAATATACTGATTTCTCTATTAACATTAGCCCGTTTGACTGGGTCAGTTAAACGTGATTTCTCATATATTTTAACGGCAAATTTTTCCCCTGAAGTCTTACAGACTGCAAGTTTTACAAGCCCATAAGCCCCTTTGCCTAAAGTTTCTGTAATTTCATATTGTAATAGGTTATCATTTTGAAGTGTTGGGGTTATTGAACGGGAGTTTTCTCTTAGTCCACTTGGTATTGTTGATTTGTTAAGACTTTTGTTATTGAAAGATGATTGATTTTCGTTCCTTGATAGTTTGTTTCGGCAGGTTGGGGTTTTGAAACCGGATGTTGTGATCCCAAGACGGGTCAGAGCTCGAGTGATAGGGCTTTTATTTAAAGTGTAATCTTTTGGCTTTAACGGTTTATACATTTAAATTTAATTATAAATCCAGAGTATGCAGACTATTTTTTCTACTCGGATTTCTCATACTTTTCAGGACTACTCCCTTCTACTGCTTGTCACGAGTCTAACTGTCTTTATTTTCAGAAATATTTTTTATAATATTTTCCCAGCTCAACCAAAGTTTTCTCTTAATTCATCACAATATCAAATTGATAAATATATTAATATATTATTGACTTTCTATATATAAACGTATTTAAAGGGTAAATAATAGTTTATGTATATTAAATGCTATTTTATATAGGATTTAGTAAAGGCTTTTATTATATGTTTATGGTTTTTATATATTAAATCTTCTGATTAACTCCGAATGTATTTTTTAATTGACTAATAGTCATAAGGTTTAATATCTTCATAAAAAAAAATACATAAAAATCTACGGTTTTTTGTAATTAGTCGTCATCTTCTCTTAAAAAAATATTATCATCATACCCTTAAAATTGTGTAAACTTTATAGTAAATATTTTTCTGGCAGCTTTTAATTTCTTAGCCTTTAGAAGCTCGAGAAAGGCATATAGTGATTATTTTTTATACTAATTAAATAAAAATTTGTAGAAGGGAAATTTGTTGAAGATGGTAGGGTTTAGATTGTGGAGTGATTTTTAGTAGTAAGGAATGCTTTAAGTTCAAAATTTTGAATAATTTGGTAGTCTAGAAAAAAATGGTAGTTTGGACTATGGAGTTTCTTATGGATTTTTGAAAAGATTAAAAATATTCTTGATTTTTTTAATTAAATAGGAGAAGTTTCAGTATAAACTACTAATGCAAAAATTTCTCTTAGTATTCTCAGCGTCCTTTTAAAACAGAATCTCAAGTAAGTATTTTTCCAAAATATCATATTTTACTTAATCTATAAACAATATATAAACCTAATATTGATTGATAAATGGATAATCAGGCTCTGATCCTCAAAGACAAACAATATTCAAAAGATGCTAAATCAATCAACATAGGTTCAATATTCTTCTTGATCATAGGGTTCTTAACAGGGATTCATTGGCTTTATGGACTAAATTCAAATCATGTTTCAATATTTTTAGTTATCATGCCCCTGTTTTTCCTAATAGCCAGTTATCTAGGAAGAACAATTGAAAAAAACAGTTTTGGTTTTTTAGTGATTCTTATAGTAGTCTTGATACTTGGAGGATTTATTTTCTTGTTTATACTGATAATTCTAATATATGTCCTTTTTTATTGTTCAGGTCATAATTGCGGATACACTGAAATTATTTTTATTTCTTGGGGAGCTATTATTGTTATTTTCTATGGTATCGTTAATATTGTTTGCATTATTCTTATAAGAACTACTTCAAGATATAGAAAAAATGCTGGTTTAGTTTATTAGTTTAAATATATATTTTTATAAAGCCTTTTAACTGAGGTTATATTATTTACCTTATTTTTTTGTTTTGATAAAGTTTATTTATGATAAATTCTCTTATATTTTTAGTTAAGATTATGGGATTTAAGAACTTTATATAGATGAGAAAATAAAATTTGTCTTAAACTTGTATTTAATATATTTTATATAAATGTGCGATATTTAGATTTGATTTTTCTCTCAGATTGTTGTTGTTAAAAAATTTGTTAATCTTATAATTTTTTATCAGAATTATCTTACCTATAAACTTAAAAATCCTAATAATAAAATTATAAAATAATCATATTATCATAATATAAGCATATAATCATTCAAACTAAATTCTATAATAAAATCCTCGATCAAAACCCATCATTTTTACTTTATACACTACTTTATCCTATACTTTAAAAATTATTTATACAAAAATATTTGCTTGCCTATACTATACATAATCCCAAATAGTATAAAAATACCAAAAAAATAATTTCATATCCAATCCTATCATCAAACCTATATTCCAACAATCAATTTCTACCTATAAAGCCAAACTTCAAATAAATATAAAAATTTTCATACAAAAATTTCGTCTATGACAATAACTTGTAGTAAAAAACTATAAAATACTTAAAGGCAAAGTTCTAATCCAAGCAAAAATCGAATTAATTGCATATATAAAATTAAGACCTATAAATCACATCAATACTTAAGGTTTATATGATGCCACTTATAAGAATTAATCATGTAAAGGTTTCAAAGAATTAGTTTTCTAGATCTTGCCAATGCTATGATAGAGTTGTATTCGCATATAATAATGTATAAATTTTGTAAATAAATGTATAAGCATTATACAAATAAATGTATAAACATTATGCTAATAAATGTATAAAAGCTTGAATAAAAACTCTAAGAGTTATAGGATAACAATAATAAAGTGCAGAAAAATCCGTCTTGAGGTATTGCATAATATTGAAAAGCAAAGCCTTTAGAGCAGTGTTTCTTCTACATAAAAATTGTATTATATAGGGAATTATTGATTATTTAGTAGAATTAGTATATTTTGTAAGATCAAAAACTTAGGGTATGAAATAGGCATATATATCTATTAAAGGTATGAAGGATTTTATATAATTAATTATAAGATAGCCAATTTTTAAAGACTTAATCCCTAGTTTATTAAGTATAATTTTCTCCCATATTTTTAAGGTCTTAATTAAATAATAAATTTGCAATTAGAAATGACTGAAAACAATCAAAAATCGGGCGATGAAAAAATTATCTGTTCCGGAGCAGTGATTCTGCTTATACAAGGAATTGCTTTATTGTTCTTAATGCATAAATATCCTAATGGACTATCCCTGCCAGTGCTTTCTATTTTAGCTAGTATCTTAGGATTCAAGATAAGAGAAAATGCTACAGGCTTTTATATTCTTGTTGTCACTCATCTGATTGCATATGGCCTGATAGGCATATCACTTTTGATTATTGCTCGATCCACTAAATGGGAATATATAGAACATGATATAGGGCTTATTGTTGTTACCTTTCTCGAAATTTACTATGTCTTTTTGGCGAGAGCTGCTTCAAGAAATAGAGAGGCATCAAAACTAAGATTAGATGATAGTTATTAATCATTATGGATTAGAATTAAAACATAAAATTAATATTGATTTCTAAATAGACAACTTAATAATCATAAAAAACCTTAAATTTTATATGTAGACTTGATATAAAAATCAAAGGAAGTTATATCTGTATAAGTTAAAGTATTTCTTTAAATTTTATATAGTATTTTAACTAAGGTTTTATATAAAATCTAATTGTATATCATATCTATAATTATTATTTATACTTATAAAATTCAAAATGAAGCCAAGTTGTGTAAAAAAAAACTAGACAGTAAAAAATATATATGCTTATTTGAATATTTATATGATAAATATATAGTTTTAATTTGATAAAAGTGTAGATTTTAATGCATATAAATATTGTAAAAGCGTGTTTAAGCATTGCATAGTTTATAAATATAATAGAAATAGTGTGGCTTCTGAGTTAGTTTTTACTATTTTGTAGGAATAGTGTAGCATGGGAAAAAATGTTTTGTCGGTGTTAGAAACACAATAAATCCTATTTATAAAAATCTATATTAACAGGGATTCATTGGCTTTATGGACTAAATTCAAATCATGTTTCAATATTTTAGTTATCATGCCCCTGTTTTTCCTAATAGCCAGTTATCTAGGAAGAACAATTGAAAAAAACAGTTTTGGTTTTTTAGTGATTCTTATAGTAGTC
>MPUH01001366.1:0-17290 GCA_001970955.1 Stentor coeruleus | reverse complement strand
GCAATATGTTGGTCTTCCTTTTTGCTTTTGAATTTCAATAATGGTATTTAGTACATGTATTTAGCTTGGACATGATCTGTTTCTCATAAAGCCTGCTTGAGCTTCATTCATTAATTTTTTAGTTTCGATGTTATTTTTTAATCTTTCTGTTATTAGCTTATCAAGAAGTTTGTATATTAAATTTATAAGTGTTATCGGTCTCATATCTTGGGATTATTTACTATCTTTTTTCTTTGGGATAAGCACTACATATACTTTTATTTCTATATGTGAAGGTTCTAAGATATCTTCAAAGTATTGTTCATTTTATTGCAGATTCTAATTTTAGTCATCTTAATAAGCTTGTTATGGAGTTCTTTTCAGCCATTTATCCATTTTATAAGTTAAAAACTATAAATTATATACCTAAAAAACAATATAAAAATTAACCCCAACATCAATTCCTAAGAAACTTCTCTTATTTTAATAAAATTCCAAAACCCAACCATATTCCTCACTCTTCCCACCCAATAAATTTCTACCCATATTCCAACAAAATTATAACAAAAACTTAATCTAACCTTCAAAAAAACTAAACCTAACAAAAAGACAACCTTCGAAACCCAAAAAAAAATATTATAAAAGCATATTCTCAAAAGTATTTCTATCAATAAACAAAATCTCTAAATAATCCTAAAAAACCTTAAATCCCTAAACTCATAAAAAGTTTTTAATAATAATTAAATGGCAAATTTTCAGTTAAAACTTGACTTATCCCCTAGTAAAGTTGAATATTACAGCTTTAATTTACTAACTGAACTTGAATCAGAAAGAACACCTCATGGGACATCTACAACTGAAATCAATGAAATCAAAGCACAATTAGATATAGTAAATGAAGATAGGGAAAGATTAAAATTTGAAACAGAAAATCTAAAGTACGACATGAATTCAAATCTGTATACAATTATAGCTGAAAGTATGCAGACAAAAGCAAAATTCGATAATGAAAAAGTTGAAATTATGAATAAAAATATAGAAAAACTGAGGAAGGATTGTGAGGAAAAAGATAAACTTTTGAATTCGATGAGGAAACTTTTAGGGAATAATGATCTAGGTTTTTTGATGAAGGAAAATCAAGGTATAAAATATGAACTTACTCCAATAAAACCCCGTAGAATTAATAGAAGCCCAACAAAAACCCCTATGACAAGGAGGAACTCAAGCCAAAATCGTTCAGTTTCACCTTTTAGTAAGTTGTTTTAATATACTCATAATTATTTATTATAATCTAAATATCTTAATGATAGATTATATATTTTGATGTGAATTTTAACTAGAAAAAAGTATTAAAATATGTGAAAGTGCATCAACATTACAAAAATATTCCAAGTATATTTTCTATATCAAATTATAATAAAACTAATAATCATGGATTCATATTCTGATTCATACCTATTATCTATTAACCAAATAGACAATAACCTTTTTCTTGGAGGTGTAATCGGCGCAAGCAATAATAAATTGATAACTCGGTTAGGGATAACGAGCATAATTCAAGTCTTATCTCCAAATGCAATAGTAACAAAACATAAAAATATTCAATATATGGAAATCAACATTGATGATTTCCCTTCTACTAACATACTTGGAATAATCCCTGAAGCAGTTCGTTTTATACATAAAGAATTAATGAATAGTGGTGTTGTGCTTATACACTGTGCAGCTGGAATATCTCGTAGTGCATCTATAGCTGTTGCGTATTTTATGGCGAAATACAATTTGTCGTATGAAAAAGCTTTGGAAAATGTTAGGAAAGGGAGAAGCTGTGCATATCCGAATGAAGGTTTTTAAAGTTTATTATGAAAATAATATGGAGTTTTAGTTTTTATTATAATCCGCTATGTTTTTTTTTATTGGAGTTGTTTTATTACTTTTTGATATGTAAAATTATATGGAGTTTTAGTTTTTATTATAATCCGCTATGTTTTTTTTTATTGGAGTTGTTTTATTACTTTTTGATATGTAAAATTAATATTTAAAGATAAAGTATTAAGAAAAAAAAACTATCAATAAACTCAGAGTATTATTTATAAAAATTACACTATCTAATAATATAAAATGCACTCCAAATGAAAAATGGTATCAAGAAAAAATAAAAAGAAACTAAAGAGAAACCATCTAAAGTCGCTCTATAAAAAGTACTTATCAAAGAAAATCTAATACAAATTATAAGTTTTCTTTACTATATTTAAATATAATAAAAAACTGAATTCAAAGCAAATTATTAGGAAAAATTAAGAGTGTTTCACATATCTCACCGGCAACAAAGGGATACTAAACAATTCTTTTTTTAAATCCCCAATAGGACTCAATTCTCTCATTTGACTATTATTATGAGGATATTTAACCTTTGGAAGTTTAAGTGCACCATAGTTTTCCCTAAGTATCGTTTTTATAGTACTTCTATTTTCCCTTCTTGGTTTTTCAGAAAGATTTCTATAATATACAAGCCTAGAATCTTGAGTTTTTTTATTGTCTTCAATATGTTTATAAGTAGCTCCTCTTTGTAATTTAGCTAATTGAGGAAGTTCAATTCTGCTATCATTTTCATTATGAGGTTTTGAATATTTTGCTTCTGGTAGTTGATCACGTATATTAAAAATATTCGAACCCATTCTGATTGTATTTAATAAATTCGAACTTGGCTGATCAAATTCATCTTTAACATTAACACGTTTTAATACCAAAGGCATTTTAAGGATTTCTCCAGCACTAGGGCGTTTTTTTGGGTCTAAAGTTAACAAAGCATTAATAATATCATTGAAATCTTCAGAGTAATTTGATAAAAGACTATAACTTCCTTTAATAACTTTTTTATATAAACTTTTCATATCTTCTGCTTGAAATGGAGGCCTTAATGCGGCTGCTTCATAAAGCACACAACCAAGTGACCAAATATCTGATTTAACATCATATGGATCATCTTTCCATACCTCAGGACTTGCATAATAAGGAGTTCCAGTTTGCGTATGATTCATTCCTTCTTTAGCAACTTTCGATACATTCATATCCCCTAATTTCACTTTCCCTTCTTTAGTTAAAAATACATTAGCACTTTTTATATCTCTGTGCATTATATTCAAATCATGTAAAGCTTTCAAAGCTCTAGCAAGTTTAATAAGCAAATGCCATAAAAAGTTTTCTGACATTAAAGCTGACTTTTTTTTGAATTCTGTTATCCTTTGGAATAAATCCCCACTATCTGCATACTCCATAACAATGCATAAACTTTCACTTTCATCATCAAAAAACGCCTGTTTGTATGAAATCACATTAGTATGGTTAATACTTGCTAGAATTCTGATCTCATTTAAAGCATTGCTTTTTTCTTTGGTTTTTAGTTTGTGCATAACAACTTTTTTAAGTGCGTAAATCTCTTGATCAGATTTCCTTTTGACTTTAAGCACTGTGCTATAGGCCCCTTCTCCAATTTTCCCTAGAATTTCGAAATCTTTTAATGACATTATAAAGAAAATTAGGCAACATTATTTTTAGTATTTATGAGGTTTTATATGGTAATATAATTACTAGGTAAGATAATAGTTTATATTTGGTGAATGAAAGATTTTAAGAATTTTTAACACCCGGTTTATGTTTTTATTGTTTAATAGGGATTTTTTTTGTATGAAAATTTTGTGATTTACTTGATTGGTTTAAGTATTTAGGTGGTGTTTAAATCTGATATTTTTTTTTTATTTTTAGAAGGGGTTTTTGTGTTTTGTAGTTTTTTTTCTTATGATGGAGTTGTAAGGACGATGTTGTTGAATTTATTAACTGGGTTTTAAAGGCTCTGGAGAATAATTTGGACTTAAGTGGTTTTTTGAATTATACATGTTTCTTATTCGGAATATTTTTTTTTGTCTTTTCTCGAGCTTTGACTTGAGCTTTTTTAGTATTTTTAGTCTTATGTTGTTGCTGAGTTTGGTTTTTTCGTTGATTTGATTTATGATTTCACTTTATTGTCTGGCTTTTTTTTCAAGTTTTAAATCCGAATATTTTTTCTCAGATTCTTCTGATATAGATTTTATTAATCTGTTTCTATAGTTCGTCTCTTTAAAGATTTCACGTTTTGTATTTACTAGAGTGTTTTTACTCGTTAAGCTTTTTTAAATAAGTACTGAAAAGTGTGTGATAAAATTATAGACAAAAGTCCTCTACATTATTAGATTATGTAGATTTTTTATAGTTTTTAATATACACTTATAAGTTTTATGAGTGATTAAATTAGCATATGGGAAAATAGACAACAAATTTTGTGTTGATTATATTCAATAATATTTTTAGATAAATTTAAGTATATAATTACTAATCTCCTACTTAAATATTTTTAAAGCAATCTTCACATCAGATTGAGAAGATAATTTATATGATAAGATGATTAGGAATATTCATAGCATATTAACTAAGTGAAATATTCATATTCAAAGTGTCCTAATTATATATTCGCTAAAATCAAAACCTAAAGATTTTCCAATAATTATTTCGCAACTACTAAAATTTTAGTATTTTACAACCTACCTAAAAAACTAATATAAAATATAGAAAATATGCATCTTACCTCTAGAAAAAAATATCATTCACAATTCGAGATTCATCCATCATTCTAAAACTACTAAATTTGTAATTATTTATCACACAAAATCAGCTAAAAAACTAATCATCAACATAAAAACTTAATAAAATACCTAAAGCAATCTCTAATCCTAATCATCAAGATATACATTATATAACTAAATATATTAAACTCTCATAGGGTCTGAAAACCAATACGGACTATCATGTTGGAAACGGAAATACGATGACAAGATCAGTACAGAGTTAAAAATTATATAAATATGCGCTCCAACTCCAATCCATGGCATATAGTAATAATAAATATAAATCCCACTAATTGTCCCAAGACCTAATAAGAAAATTATAAGCGAAATCATAAATGTTCGATACATCCTTACCTGATACCAAACTGGAGACTCGATAATTTCTTGACCAGAATCAACCATCCGTTCCATATCTAAAGTTATCTCTCTTATCACTTTGCGTACATCGTATATATAAAATATAAGCAATAAAACATAAGCCCCTGAAAGGACAAAGAAACTTAAAGTGCCGATTATAACATAAAGCATATAACAAATCATAATAAGTACAATATTGAATATCATTTTGATTCCAGTAAGTTTTTCAAACTTATTATTACGAATACATATACCTGTACTAATCATTTGTAACACAACAAAAAAACAACATTCAGCAGTAATAAAAAGCCATATGCTTGCCCTCAGCAACACTGAACTAGGTTTCCCATCTGTAGAAAAGTCATGTAAAAACCAATAAATTATCGCAGAAAACGCACCCCAAATTATACAATTAACAATCAACCCAATCTGAATATAATTAGGCCTTTTTCTATAAACAATAATCCATTTGATAATCCAAATCAATAATAACCCACACCAAGCAATAAAAAAACCTAATGCAAGGTATTTTATTTCTAATACCCCAGAACTCAGTTGCTCTCCTCCAGGATTTGTAACTTCATAGCTTACTTTTATTTCAACTGATTCATCAGCACAAGAAGCAACCACAAACCAATAGGTGATATACTCCTCAATTATACTTCTGATATTTAGATTTCTCATAGGATAACTCTGAGAAAAATGCTTAAGTTCTCTACAGATAAATTCATTAGTGTTGTTAACCCCACAGTATTCTTTGCCGTAATCTTCTTGTAATATAATATTGTAGTTTTCTGGTGTACATAAATAAATGCCGAAGTTTAGGTTTCCATCGCTTTGGGCTGATACTTTTAGTTCGATTTCCCCACCTTTAAAGAACCCGAACCATAAGAAGGTATTCAACTGTCCCTGTGACAAAGAAAAATCTGTCTTTCCGATAACAGCACTGACAACATCAAGCATGCATAACAGTAAGAACATTATAAATACTCTTTAAACTAAAAATAAATATGCAAACTTTTGTTATGGATAAAGAACTTTATATAACATACTAAATGTTTATTAAAAGAAATAAAAACGGCAGTTGCTTATGGATTATAGGGTTTAATTATTTATTATAAAAACTGTGATTAACAAAATGAAAATAGCGATTTAAATCATTTATAAATAAATCATAAGCTTAAACTAATTCTGACTTACGATTATATTATCAAATATTGGGATTTAGGTATATTTTGCAGCTTGCAACTTTTTGAACTGAAAATCGTTAGCTTGTTTTGCTTTTTTTCTAATATAAAAGATATGAGTATTTTGATTATATAAAAAATTGTAGTTAATTATACGAATAAAGCACTAAAAGCTTTTTTAGATATGCACAAGCTTGAGTATTATCACAGAAAATTATAAAATAGTCTCTTAACAACTTAATTTTTAAAATTTAATATCTTAATACTTGTTGTGAATGAAAAAGTAATCTAACATATGAGATTATTATAGAAAAAATTGATCTTTGAATATTGATGTGCTTTTTTTTTGGGACTAAACCTTCAGACACTTTATGAAAGAGAGATAGGATATTTAGATGCTGCCTATAAAGCAGGCTACAAAAAGAAGTATTTTGGAATGAAAAAATTTACTTCAATATGAAAAAAATAGTATTTTTGTTTTATACTTATTCGGTTGATTTTATAATGAAAGTGAAAAGTTGGCTTTTGATATTCATGGACTGTTTACATTATTTTTTCCAAGAATAAAGGATAAGCATAAGTTATTAATAAACCAAAGGCTTTAAAATGACAAATAGACTTTTGATTAAGAGTCTTATTATATTGCGCATATTAATTGATTTTAGTTAATATTACTTACTTATAATCATAAACTATTATTTAAATTCGAATCCCATTATATATTCACAAAACCTTACTAATATTTTTAATTAAAAGAAGTTTATTTTCTAATACAAAATAAAACTCCTAGCATGCTAACTTTCATCCATAAATCTGACCACATTTTCTTTAATCCTAACAACTTTTACCTTAAACATAAACTAAATCTTAATCACAACCTCCAAATTTACTAATAACTGCTATCATCTTCTACAAATCTTCCCTAAAAAGTTTTCTTTTTTTTTTATCATTAAA
Source organism: Stentor coeruleus (assembly GCA_001970955.1). Taxonomy (NCBI): domain Eukaryota; phylum Ciliophora; class Heterotrichea; order Heterotrichida; family Stentoridae; genus Stentor; species Stentor coeruleus. Next base: position 10,152 of record MPUH01001366.1, on the reverse strand, counting down.
ATCTCCTTCATCTCCCTCAATAAAACCCTTTGTACCCTTTAACCATTTCTAGCCAAACCTAAAATCCTCCATATCCTCCTCCTTCTAAAAATTTTTAGCATTTATGATTCACTTAAAAACACAGAAAATAAAATGGACTTCCAAACACCTCCAAGATCAGGAAAAATCAAAACAATAATCCATCAGCCAGCTCAAACTTTTATAGAAAAAATAAGTCCAATACATACCCCAACAAGTATCAAACAAGCTTCACGTGCATCCAGTTTAATCGATTCCAAAAAACCTCAAAAAGCTTATACAATCGGCATTCATAAATCATCCAAAGTTTTCAAGTCAAAAATCGAGCCTCAGCTCGACTCTTTTTCCCGTATGCGAAAAACTCCAACCCCACGAAGCACCATCGTAAATTTTGTCAACGAAACAAAAGTCCAAGAAATCCGTATGCTTAAATCAGAAATCTCTATACTAAAAAACGCATTAAACTCAGCAACTACACAAATATCAAATCTTAAAGAATCTTATGAAAAAAAGATAAACTCTCTTCAAGAAGAAAAAAAACATTATAAAACCGAGTTTTTTCATTTAGTTCATCTTATAGCTACAAGTAGTGATGTAAACACAAAATTCCGTAATGATATTTTCAATAGTCTTAAGATAAATGAAACTTCAGAAAGTCAAGATATATCGAAATTCATAGAAAACTATGAAGATAAAATGTCATTAGTAAACCCTTTTGAGATATTATCATCGCATAAAAGTGGAGAATTAACTGCTCGTTTTAAATCTTTGACTGAGTCTCAGCTTAAAGAACTTATGGTATCAGTTGGAGAAGGGATTATACTAGAAAATTTCTATGAGCCAGGGGAAGAGTTTTTAAATCTTCAGGCTGGAGATAGGGTGCAGGTGTTAAGGAAACTTGATGAAAAATGGTGGTTGGGGATATGTAATGAAAAAACAGGGAAGTTTCCATCTAGAGCAGTTTTATTAGACTAAACTATATAATAATGACTTATTATTCATCAGTAAAATAAACACTTAGCTTGTCATATCCTAATATGAATTCCATACCTGCTGATAAACATAAAGGGTAGCTATTTTGTTTTTCTTTTAGTGTTTTGATATTATGAAGTGCACGTCCAATTATAACTTTTTCATCATGGTTTATAACCCATTTACATGTTTGAATTCTTTTTTTATTATTATTAAACGGGGTTCGTTCAATACAAAAAGATCCTGAGAAATCCTCATAAGGTTGTATACTAGAATTGTATGGACTTTTTGATATAAAAACTTGCTCTTTTTGCTTGGTAATCAGTTTTTCGTTTTTTATTGCGAAATGGTATATTTTATTCCCTATAAGGTATATACTCCCATTACAGATTTGTGGATTGGTTATTAAACATCCTATATGTAAACCATTAGTATCTAAAGATTTTTGCTGTATAAAAACTCTTCCATTAAAAAATGATATGATAATTGAGTTTGAAAACGATGGGTTTTTACAAAGAATATCTTGAAGGACAATATTAGTTGTATTTAATAAATATTTACTTATAAGGGTTTTTGAACTGTTGCAAAAAACTAGGAATTTTGGCAATGAGGATTGGCTGAAAGAATTTTGTGCAGAAGGATTGAAGTTTAGTTGCAAATTGTTTAGATAATCAAATTTTTTTTCTAAGTTGTAAGGGTCGTTTTCTATGGTGATGGCGAGGTTATGGAAATGTGATTTCAAAGATTCATCAGGGCATTTTTTGGATAGGGAGTTAAATAGTTGAACTATGCGATTTTTTTGTTTTGGTGAAGTTTTCAACATTGTTACAATAAAACTTGTCCTGCTGTCTGGGGACAAAGACATATTATATAGACTATTTTTATGGGTAATTACTATATAGACACCATATTAGAATATATTTAGAATAAGAATTTTGTATTTGTGTTTGTGTATATAGGAAAATACATATCTTTAGTTTTGGTAGATATAAAATCATATAAAAATCTAGCAAGAAAAACTGATATAATTACTATAAAAAATAACTTTAACACTTTGGAAAAACACTAAATCGAAAATGCACATCCAAAAGCCATAATCAAAAACTCTAATAAAAAAATATACCCTAAATTATCCTAAAACCTCAAATCATTAAAAATTATAGTAATCCACATTAAAAACCCATCAAAAAAACTAAAACTCTTTTTTACTAATTTTATCAAATACTCCACCTTTACTCATCTTATCAAATACTCTACCTTTACTCATCTTATCAAATACTCCACTTTAACTTTCTATCTCTTATTTCTAACAGTATAACTTCAATATAAAATGGAAACAACTCCCACAGAGAATAATGCTAGAATATTAGTCATCAAAATAGATATTTCTGAGTCAATCAAAGGGGACTTAATAATCCACGAAAAAGATGACCCAGATAAAATAAGTCAGGACTTCATTAACAAATACTCCTTAGACAAAACAATGAAAAAACCCTTAATCGAAGTGATAAAATCTCATCAAGAACAGTTTCGTAATAAAAAACAAATTATTCATAAAAAACAACAATCCCAAGGAGCGATACTATACAAAAACTCAGCAAATACTAGTGTAGCTCAACGTTTACTAAAACATTCATTCCGTTATTCTTCCCCATCAAAAAAATGCAATTCGCATGCAAACATAAACTACGGTCATCTTCTCTATGAAAAAGGCAAACGGATGAAAGAAAACAACAAACAATTATCAGAAAAACTTCTTCAAGTCAAAGAAACTGAATCGAAAAAAAACCTAACATTTAAGCCAGAAATAAGTCAAAATTCGAAAGAAATCGTTAAGTCTTTGGAAAGAGAAAAAAAGCAAGAAAAAAACCATGAACACATGCAAAAACTGTACATTGAAAAACAAGAAGAAGAAATGAAAGAATGTTATTTCATCCCTCAAATAACCCAAAAGTCAAACAGAACCACAGATGGTAAAAGTATTTTCGACTCTTTATACAATGATGCGTTTTTAAGAAGGAATTCACAAGAAACAATTATGAACTCATCAAAAGAAGGATTTAAAAAATCTGAAGTTAGAAGGAAATCAGAATGCATGGACGAATATTTTGACAAACTTTCAAATTCAAAGAAAAAAACTGATGATGAAATCGCAAGACTCAAACAAAAATTTGAAGCTGACTATGATAAAATAACTGGGCAAAAGTATTTCACTCCAGTTACAGGAAGGAAACCAANTATGGACGAATATTTTGACAAACTTTCAAATTCAAAGAAAAAAACTGATGATGAAATCGCAAGACTCAAACAAAAATTCGAAGCTGACTATGATAAAATAACTGGGCAAAAGTATTTCACTCCAGTTACAGGAAGGAAACCAAATAGTGCTAGAGGAGAAAGGCCAATATGGGACGAGTTATATTCATCAAGAAATGTTGTTAAAGAAAAAATTGAAGAAAAAAAGCTTCAAGAAAGCGAAAAATTTTACACTCAACCTAGTGAGTCGACTTGTAGATTTTATGAAAATTTTAAAACCCATAAATTTGAAGCTTTGTTTAAAAAACTTGATTCAGACAGAGATGGGAAAATTAGTGTTGAGAATATTAGTCTTGAAGATATTGAAATAAAAGTAATTGAAGTACTAAGTCCTATTTTTAAAGAAATGGAAGAGACTAGAGCTGTTATGGGATTAGAGGATTTTGTTTTGAAGTTAGATGGGTTGTATGCTAAAATTACTCCACAGGATAAAATGGTGTTGATTAAAAATAAAACTGTGAGTTGTAATGATCAGTTGACGTTTATCCCGGTTATTAATGAGAACTCGAAAAAAATTGCTGCTGGGAGTAAACTGCATTTAGGCAGTAATGTATATGAGAGAACTTCGGCAGAGAGGGAGATTAGGGATTTGAAGATGAAGAAAGCTAGGGAGTTGAAGGAAATGGGGAAAAAAATATCTTGCTAGATAATAACTTTAGTTAGTATTAAGCATTAAAATAAGGTTTTATAATATTTTTACAGTTGTGAGATATGTTATTAGTTTGAGTTTTATAAGAAGATTTTTTGGTTTTTATGCTAAAAAAATAAGTGGGTGTTAGGGTGTTAAAATTATTATGGTTATATGGTTAAAAAAATTATAGATAACACCTAATTGATTATTCAAAAAAACTTAAAGGCCTTTAGCTTTCTCTTTTATTGAAAATTTACCCTTTTTAGTCTAGTTAATTATAATATTTTAAATTATACCGCCCTAGTAATCTTTTGCATGTAAAAACACAACTACAAGGCTAATATCATCAACCCTTACTCCACATTCCTCCCATTTCTTCGTAGCAGCATCAGCCAATCCTTTACACGCAAGTTCGCTTTTCCCTTCTTTCCAATACTTAGCAACAATCCTAACAGCATCTTCATTACTTAAAACATCCCAAACCCCATCAGTAGCCAAAATAGCAAATTTATCTTCATTAGTAATTTTATGTTTAGTAATATCACATTTATCAATAACACCTATATTTTTCATTAACTTATCCCCAATAGATCTAGTCATAGCTAATCCAGGGATATCAGAATCATCACTCCAAACTCTAAGCATACCTTGTGTTTTATTCCTAATATTAGGTGCTACAGATACAAGTCCTCCAGCTTGTTCAATTCTTTGAACTTCATCATAAACTGTAGGTTTATGTTCTATAGATAAAATCTCATAATCCCAAGTTTCTATAAATTTACCTATAATACACCTACTATCTCCAATACTCGCACATACTATCTGTGGACCAGAAATCATAATTAGACATAAAGTACTTCCTGATATATTTATGTCTATATTACTAGTATTTAAATCATTTATAGCTTGGTCTATAGATTGACATAAGAAGTTTATCATATCATTTTCTTGAGCTTCAGGTAAACATCTTGGGATTGATAAGTTTATGGTTTTTTTTATAAAATTAGATACTAAATGACCATATGATCCATGACCATCAAAAACTCCAAATAAAAATTGATATGCCTGAGAATTAAGTTTTGTTTGAAATAATATTGAATCTTGATTGTTGTCATGGGGAATTTTATTTTCGCTACCTTTTTGTGAAATATAGGCACAACGAGAAACACAGTTTTTGGTTATGTTTATAGGATGGATGCCTTGAAGTTTATAGTTTCTTCTGGATTTTGAATTAATTTGTGAGGAAATCTCTTGAGAATCGTTAAATGGTTGGATTGGAGCTAGTTTGAGGTATTTTAAAGAGTTTTGGTTTTTAGATACTAGTGGATCAGATCTTTGGAGTTTTTTCATTTGTTGGACCTCGTTAAGAATTCTTTCTGTTGATGATGAAGCTTTCATTGGAAAATAAGAACGTGGAGTAAGGCTTGAAGGACTTAATTGATATGTATCGATTTTTTTCTTTGGGAAGTCCATAATAATTTAATATGAAGTAAGGAATATTATGTGTCATATACCCAGAACTAAAAAACACAGCTAAATGGAAAATCGTTAATAGTTTTATATTCACATTATAAGAAATACTCCCAAAAAATTAAACCTAATATTAAAATAACCAAAAAAGTCCTCAACATCCTTCCTAACCCTTCTATTTAATTCAAAACCAAAAATTTTAATCCTTAGTTTCATTATCATCTTCATTAATACTCGTATTCGCATGATTATGTTGTGGGGCTATAGCCATACTACGAAACGCTTCAACATTTCTCTCTTTCACCTGAGTTTTCATAGCCCCTGATATATCTTCAAAGTCAACTATAATACAAGAAATATCATCAATCATCACATCTTCAGCCTCAATAATCCCATACCATCTAAATCTCGCTTCTTCACAAAGCATTCTTGCAATACTTGAATTATCAGGTTTTGCTGGATATAAATCAGTTGACTCTCCACATCCTTTCTTAAACTTCTCAACAAAATTCACAACTTCAATATTTTCCATAACATCCCATATCCCATCACTAGCAATAACAATAAACTGATCTGTATTATAAAGTTGAAAATCATGACATACAGGTGTTGCTATAACCCCTAATCTTTTAGCTATTCTATCACCAATAGATCTAGACATAGCCAATCCTGGATAATCTTTATTTTTCATCCAAACTCTATATGGTCCAATAGGTTTACCAAAATTATCAGTAACTTGTTCAACACATCCACCTGCAGCTTGAATTCTAGTGAATTCTTCTTCATGATTAGGTTTTTGATCTGTTGTTAAAGATACAGGTTTAAGGTTTCTTTTGATTAATATTTTCTTATAAAATCTATGTGTTGGGATTGGAACTGGTATTAAAGTATCTGATAAAGTAGCGATTATTGCACGTGAATCACCTAAACTTGCTGAGAAAATATTAGTTGAGGTTATGTATATAGCAACAGCTGTACTTCCGGCCATTTCATCAGGGACTTTACTTCTTCGGAGTTTTTCATCACATTTATGAAGCATTCTTGTTAGAGTTTCTTTGGCGTTATATGCAAAGTCTTTAATGTTTTTTTTGAAAAACTTCGCCACAAAGTCTATACAGAAATCAGAAATTTTTTGACCTTCTTTGCCATGTCCATCAAAAAGTGTACAGAGAATTGCATTGTCTTGGATGAAATATATGTAGTTGTCTTGACAATCTTTATCTGTTTCACCACGAGGATCTAGTCCTGGGATTATGCAGCCGTGGAGTTTGACTGAACGTTTGCCCAGGAATCCTTGTGTGTTTTGTAGTTTTATAGGGGATGTATTTTCAAAACACACTTTACTGGTACCTATAATTTTACCTGTATAGTTCCTTTTTATTACATTTAGTTCTTCTGAACGATTATATTCTGTGGTGGCTGATGATTCTTGTTGGTCTAATTGATTGCAACAATTTCCCATGGATATTATTTTTATGAGAAAATAGGATTTTGAGAATTTATGAGTTATGATGAAGAGGATGGTTGAGGGTTTTGTTAAGTAAAAGATAATGTGGAAAAGCTTAGAGATAGGCTGGATGTAGGATAGTCAAAATTTTGATGAGTGAGAAATCAGGAGAATATTTAAAAATTGATGAGTGAGAAATCAGGAGAATATTTTAAAATTGATGAGGAAATAAGAATGATAAGATTAAAGTTTTTTGAAGAAGAAACAAAAAGATGATATAGTTAAAAATTATGTAACTTCACTTAGATTTGCTTTTCATAGTAAAAAAGATCTTAAAATTTCAACTAGGATTTTTTTATATAATATCCAACTTATTATCATGACCTCTCACTATATTCATCACAACTGTTTTACCCATGACAACTTCCTACCCCTCTCTCCTCATCTTTTAACATAAAAAACTAAAATTTATATTTTTCTCCACCTATGTTGCATATTTTACCTTATTGCCTCCATTAAATAATCATGTTAATAGCATCTCTCTTCATCCTCGGAATCTATGTGGCTCAAGCAACAGATCTTGACGCCCTTCGAACATTTGGTGAAGTATGTACAGCTCATGGATACAGATTTGAAGCCCATAACGTAACAACTTCTGATGGCTACATTCTAACACTCTATCGTATCCCAGGTAAAGAATTTGTTCCAATAGTCTCTGGTAAGCCAGTTGTATTTCTTCAACATGGGCTTTTAGACTTGGCTGATACTTGGATCACAAATCAGCCTTGTCAAGGTTTCATGTTTTCAGACGCAGGCTACGATGTGTGGTTTGGGAATTCTAGAGGTTCATATCATAGCTTAGGCCATGTGAAATGGAATTACACTACCGACCCACAATACTGGCAGTTTACCTGGCAACATATGGCTGATTACGATATCCCTTCATCAATATCCTTTGTTCTCCAATTAACAAAACAACAAAAACTCACATATATCGGGCATTCTCAAGGGACTTTAATCATGTTTGCCCATTTAGCATCAAATCCTTCATTCATAGACAATCTGAATATTTTTATCGCCCTAGCTCCAGTAGGTTCAGTTCGTCATATGGATGTCCCTATGTTTAATATTCTAAAAGAATTTCCTTTGATGAAAGCTTTAGAAGATGTTGGAGTCTATGAGTTTTTACCTAATCATCATGAAAACCTTTTATTTTATGAAGTTTGCTATAGAACAGGTTTAGCTTGTGAAGATGTTATAAACTTTTTTGCTGGAGTCCAAGTTGAAAGTGATAATACTGAGAGATTCCCTGTAATTATGGCTCATGAACCTGGTGGGACAAGTACTTTGAATATGGAGCATTGGCAACAAATGGCTGATTATTTGACATATAAAGTACAGAAATTTAATTATGGCAAAGAAGGGAATTTAGCTAATTATGGACAAACTGATGCACCAGTTTATGATATGAGTAAAGTCCCTGGGCCTATTGCTATATTTTCAGGGGATTTAGATAGATTAGCTGACCCTGTAGATGTACAATGGCTTGAAAGCGTTATTCCTAAGTCAAGTATTGTTTTTAATACTGTTGAAAATAAGTTCGGGCATCAGACTTTCTTATGGGGAAATGCTACAGCTATGGAATATTTTAATACTGTTATACAGGTCGCTAATCAGTATAAGGGAAATAGGTTTTTTAATCATTAGATAATATTAGAAGAAATTAGCTTTTTAGATATAATAGTATTAAGTTTTGTAATAAAAAGAATATTTTTAAGTTAGTTTTTGCATTGTTATTAGGTTTATATCGGTTGATATAAATGCTGATTAGATTATTAAAATGTTCTCCAGCTCGGTTGATCATTATTTTGTTCATAATCATTGCTATGAAGTAAGATTTTTTCCATGACTTTTTTGTTTTTTTCATATAAAAGTGTTGCAAGGTTTGCATATGTATTATCTAAGTCTTCATCTCCTTCTTTTTTATACACTGGCAGTTTATCAAGTACTTCTTTATTGTTTTTTTCAGGACTAAAGGTACAATTATATTCATGCTTGTCTAGTTTTTTTAACGGTCCATTCCAATTGCATTGTGGGAATTTACATACAACACAAAGTTCGTTTATTTCAACAACAATTTTAGTAGCAGGTTTTTTTTGAGAGATTTCAAAGCGTTTTCTGCATATTGGACAACTTTTTTTCCTTTGGAACCATTTATTGATGCAATCATCACATAAAGTATGGTCACATGGAAGCTTCATTGCATTATAAAATACATCATGGCATATGATACAGATAAAATCCTTAGAAATCTTGCTAGGTTTAAAAAAACGAATGCTTCTACGTGATGACATTGACAGATTTTTATTAATAAAATACAATTTAGAAGTTTTTTTTATTGAAAAACTATTATGATTAAGAATATAAATATAAAAATAAACCTATATAAAAACTATATTTTATGTATTTAATAATTAAACATATCATGTACTGGTAAAATGTGATACAAAGGAAAATATTAAATAATTATCCAAGTTCTTCCATAATTTTATCCCATTCATCCCGATCTTCACTTTGAGTTTCTTTTTTCCATAAATCTCCCCATATTTCTTTAGCTTTTGTAAATACTCTTTTAACTAATTTTTCTTTTGGGGCGATTTCAGATAATGTTTTTATAAGCATGTCTTTAGTTAGCTCAAGCTCAGTCCTTTCTTCTTCTAAAGAGCATAGAAGATCGTTTAGTTGTGAGTTTGCAATAACAAGTCGATTTGAGGTTTCTTTGAGTTCGTTTATGCTTAGGGAATAGAATATGTCTTTATTCATATTATACAAGTAATAGTTAATTATTATAGTTTTATATAGGAATCTTAGTTTTGAAAATTGTCTCAGCAACCCCTCTAGCACTAATTTTCCATACACACCAATATTTACAAATATCAGAAATATCGAAAGCATACTTCTACTCAAAACAAAATATTATAAAAGTAAAATACATCTCAAAAAAAAACTAAAAAACTATTTATATCCATTTATCAAACAAAATATCCATAATATAAATTCAAATCCCCAAGTGCACTTTCCTCAATTTTCATTTTTCTAGCCCAAAACTTTAAATCTTAAAACCACAAACTCCTCATAAAATATATCAAAATATTAAACTTAAATAATAACAACATATCATATCCTCTATTTAAAATATTAAAATATGGAATCAGATCTTCAACCAAAACGATACAATAAGATGTTAAGTGCTCACTTAAGATTATCTAAAAATCAACAAAATTTTAAGCAATCTTTA
>MPUH01001365.1:0-17297 GCA_001970955.1 Stentor coeruleus | reverse complement strand
ACTTTACATCCTTCACAATAATAGCGACCATCATGATTTTGAAGGACTTTACGACTACATCTATCATTTGAACAGCCTTTATACCAAAGGTTTTCTGTTTCTGTTAAAGAAAGTTTTCCAATTGTACAGAGGACACTATATTTTTGCTTATAAACCTCTGAAGGATCATGACCCATACTCAAAATCTGGGCAATTGTTGTAAGCTCGATTGATTTTTTAATTAGGGGGGCCTGGCTGCTAATGAAATTTTGACTTACAGTGAAATTTATTTTTCGTGGACGCGATTCTTCAAGAGACGCGCTATTATCTAAAGCTATAGCTGTGACTGCGGGTATTTTAGAATTGCAATTCTGGTCTAGTTTTTTGATAATTTCCTCTCGTTTAATTACCTGCTGCTCAATCCTGTTTAAATATGGGCTTATTAGAGAAGGAAAATTTTTATGGTTTGTCTGTGGAATACTCTCTTCTTCAAGTTCTTTAATGCTGCCATTGACTTCACATGCATGCTCATTCTGAGTTTCTTGTTTGATTCTCAAGGCAAAGTTGCTTTTTTTGGCTGTGCCAAAAGGTACAGGACGGCCATATCTGTATCCTGGGTTGAACCTCAATTGGAATTCAAAAACAATCAGAGGATTATCTTTAATTTCCAAATTCAAGCAGAAATCTGAAAGAATAATAAGAAAGAACTCATCTATAAGTTGTAAATTCAGTTTTTCTGCATGGCAGCTACCCAAATACAATGCTCTAAAGCTTTCTTTTCCATCAGAAATCTCCAGAAAAAAACCCTTCTCAGTTTTTTCCACTCTCAAAACCTGTACTAAAGGCTGGAATTCTTCACAGCTTTTCCCATTCATAATATCCGATATACTCCTTTCTGTTAGCATATTTTTAGTCTTTACAATATATTTCTTATCTAAAATTTTAGACATAATTAAAATTACTTTTTGCATTTAAAAATTTAGCGAACCTTTTTGAGATCTTAGCGCCTGTAACAATTTTTGCTCTAATATCGAGATTTCTTGTCTTGATCTTTGGACTTCAAAGTTTTTATCAGAATCAATCCGTTCAATTTCAGTCCTTGCCAACTCTAACAAGCGATTTTTTTCTTGGATTTTTTCATAATTATCTTTATTGTTATCCATAATTTCTTTTTGTTGTAAAGCTTTTAATTGAATTACCATATCAACAATCTGTTTACAATTTTCCATATAACCATCTTCAAGATTACTCACTTGGTTTACTAAACCTTTTAATATATCTTGTTCATTGTTTTTATTTCGATTCATACAAGCCTTTAAAGAGTTTTCTAAATATGAAATCCTATCATCTCTTATAGTAATTTCTCTTGTCAATTGCGAAAACTTTTCTTTTGTGGCACAAGCATCTTCAGCCTCTTTAAAAAGATTGTCTTCGTATTTTTTCTGATGAGTTTTTTGTAAGTTCACAGCAAGTTGCATGGATTTTATATCAAAACTTATTTTGTTTGTTAATAAATTACTTGCTTCTATAAGGGTTTTCTTATATGTTGTAAGTTCTTCAAATGCCATTCGGTGTATTGACTTGATATTTTGGAAAAACTCCCCTTTTAATTGTTTTAAACCTACTTTTACCATGTCTCTTAGATTGCTAATTTTGGCTTTATCAGCTTTTAATTCGTCTCGCATTCTTATTACACTGGATTTTAGTTCATTTTTTATCTCTTCTGAAGTTCTTAAATCTGAGACTAGTTTTTCTACTCTTGGTGTATAGCTTTCATATTCAGATTCTTTTGCCCTGTAATATTCAATTTCTTTTTCTTGGAGTAGGTAGTTTTTTTTAAATTCTTCCATTTGTTTTTCGAAAATGTTGGAATTTAATAAAAGCTTTTGTTGCATTTCGCTATGGCTGTTTTTTAGGTTTTTGCATTTTTCTTTGAAGGTTTCGTTTTCTGATGATAATTTTCCGTTTTGGTCACAAAGTTTTTGAATTTCTGATTCTAGGATGAGAATTGTGTTTTTTTGTTGAGATAGTTCTTTTTGGTAATGTTCTTCTGAGATGCTGATTATAGATTTATTACTTTTTGATGCTTGGAAATAGTCTTGTTGTAATAATTCATGCTTTTGCTTTAAGTCTTTGTGTGAAGTTAATTGCTCATTGTAAATTTTTTGGAGGTTAAAGTTTTTATTTTCCAGTTCTGAAATCGTTAAAGTTTTATCGTTTATTTTTTTCTTATATTCAGATTCTATTGTTTCCAACTCAATCATCAAGCGGCTTATTTCTTTTTCAGCCCTTTGGCTAAGATCATTTTTGATAAAATTCAATTTGCCTTCATAGTTGGTTTCAATGTTTTTCAGTTTAATTTCGTTTTCTGCATGAATCTTAGCTATTTCCATTGAGCTTTGGCCTATTTCCCCAACTTTGTCTTTAAGTATTGTGTTTTCTTGAAGAAGTTTGGTGTTGTCTAAACACATTTCATGGATTTTTGCATTGAGTTCACTGATTTCTCCAGATAAAGACGTGTTACTGATGTTTAGTTGTGTTATTTTTTCTGAGAGTTCAATAATTTTCTTGTTCATTTCAATGTTGTTGTCGTCTACCCTGAATTTTTCATCACGAATTCTTTCAAGCTCTCTGATTTTTTCTATGAATTCGCTTATTTTTTCTCTTTGGTCTTGAAGTTCTGATTGAAGTTTTTTATTTTCACTTCTGATGCTGGCGTTTTTGTTTTTAAGTGAGTTTGCTTTATGCTCAAACTCTTCGCAAATAGCCTGTTTTTCTATTCCATAAGATGTTCTCAGTTCCTTTTCCAGTTCCTCAACATTATTTTTCAATTTAGTCATGTCGTTATTTTTTTCTTCCAGCAAATTTTTCAATTTCCTATTTTTACTTTTATAATGCGTTCTTATTGATTCATATGATGGCCCCGTAATCAACCCTTTATATTTTATAATTTCCCTTTCAAGCATATTCCTTTCATTTTCAACCGTTTGCAGCTTATAAGCATTTTGTTTATTTTCTCTATTTTCTTTCCTACAACTTTCAATCTCATATTTGCATTTTTCAACATACTCTTCAAGATCTCTAATTTTTTTCCCTAAAACAATATTCTCTTCATTAAATTCTGAGATTTTTTTCCTTGATTTCATCGAGTTTTCCTCAAATGCTTTATTCTCAAATTTCAAAGTTTCAATCATAAGTTTCAACTCCTTATTTTCTCTTTCAGATAGTTTTAAAAACTCATTTAATCTATTGATTTCAGCTGTTAATAAATAATGCTCTGATGTTGAGTCTGTTGATTCTCTTCTTGAATGATGGGTGTTATGTACTTTAGTTTTTGTTGGTATAGGTTCAAGATAAGAAACAGATTTGGAAATTTCATTGCTAGTAAGACCTTTATTTTTGTTTAAAAAGTTAGATATTTCTTTTTCACCTGCACTACCACGACGATTTGAAAATGGTTTTTTGTCAATTTTGTCTGGTTCAGTTGGGATGTCGTTATATATCGATTGCATTGATGTTTTAAGATTTGCGATTCGCTTTTGGTAGTTTTCTCGAGCTTCTTGAAGGATGAACCTAAGCTCTCGATCTGAATTGTATTCATTCATATTTGCAATTATTATTAACAGCTATAGATTTAAGTATGGAAGGAGATTTTCATTTCGGATAAGGAGGTATGTGTGGAAATTTTATATTAAGATTTTTGTTATCTTAGGTTGCTTTTTTCTTTGGGTGATTTTTATGGGCTATTTTTGTAATTTCCGCCATTTCTCAGATGATGAAATACTTAGATTTAGGGTTGTAAATATCAGTAGCTTAGTTAAAACTATGATTATCTAGAGTAAATTATATAATAAATAAAATCATTAATAAGAGTTTTAGCTTATATGCCTAACAAACTAATTTCTATAAACTATTTTTTTCCTAATATATTTTGTACTTAACTTTGATATTACAAAATTTAAGTAATATTTTTTTACCTAATATATCATTAAATCTCAAGTGAAGTCTGTGAATATTATTAAGTTGTAATAATTATTAATTTCCCTAAGACTCACTTATAACAAAAAAAGATTAAAAATCATATCTGCTTTTTATAAGAAATACTTAATTATTATAATCCTAATTTTAAATAAATCAAATTCAATCTGAGAATCAAACTATCCTTTATCAACAAAAATAATCTCTTCTATAAAAAACTTAAACATATCCACTAATCATACTATCCTCTACTAAAATATTCATATTTTTAAATCATCAATAACTTCTTCTCTATCTAATAAAAAATCCTATCAAATCCAATATTTAAAAGTAAAAAAACCTAATAAAAAACACTATTTTATTCATAAAATTTCCAATTTATAAATGCTTATAAATTCATAACTTAGTCTAAATTAACTAATAAAAATACCTCCAATAATCCCTAAACTTAATAACGACATTAAAGATTGAAAACCAACTTCCTGTTCTCTTCTTTGTAGCCATGGATTATGAATAAAAAATACCATCATAAAAATTTGCAAAGCTAACAAAACTTTAAATTTTCTAATATTCCAAATAGTAAATAAACTTGATAAAACAAGCAGAGCACCAAATGTTATGATAATTTTATAGGATTGTAAGATTATAAATCCTGGAGGCAAGACAAAGTTTTCAAAAACACTTGAACTTAATGTGAAAGTAAAACTTGTATAACTGTCGATTAGGACTTTTTGATAGTTCTTTGGATGATACATCATAGATAAACCTTCAAGGAAAGAAAACATTACTAGTAAAGCCCTACCGTAAAAGCTTTTAAATGATGTTTCTTTGGCCATTTATATGATAACAAATTGAAGAGAATTTGTTAAAGGGTTTTATATGTGTATAAATTACAGCATACTATAGTAGGAGGTGGTGCTTAATTCTAAGTTAAAATTTATACCTGTTTTAATTGCATTTTAGCTTAATAATTAAGCTATATTAATCACAAAATAAATGCAAGATTTATTCGAGGAAAACAAAGTCTTAAAAAAGGCTCTTATTCTAGCATCATCTTCACTTAAAGAAGTAGAAAGTAAGCTGAAAAAAATCAAAGAAGAAAATCAAGAACTAAAAAAATCAGTACCACAGTATTCTCATCTTAAGCTTAATATGCCTTTACTTCTAGAAAGTCTTTCTCAAAAACTCACTGAACTCCGACAAGCTGCTGTAATCAACAAAAACATCAAATTAACTCTCAGAAACGAAGTCCAGGAACTCAAGAACAATTTTAGCCTTAAAGATGCAGATCTCAAACTTGTTAAGAAAAAAAATCAGATAGAGAAGAAAGGAAGCTACTCTCAAATCAGTATGAATAAAAAATCAGCAATGCCTGCTGCTCCTACACCAAAACACTCACGATTGAATAAGAGTGATAATTTTTTCTTCGCTTAAAACCTTGAGTGTATAAATATCTCTTCAAACATATCGCATTCCTTTAAAAACTTCGATATCTCATCAAAGATTCCATCTCTCATTATCCTCACCCCACCTCTCTAATCCACCTCCTTTATTATCATGACAAAATCCTTACCCTAACTCATTCCCTCCCAAAATCATCATCTTACAACCCATAAAAAAAATGCCCAAATAATCACCACACATCATCCTTTTACCTTAAAAATCCAATTTTCCTCTCTAAACTATTTAACTAAGCTTAAGAATAGCATCCACAGTATCACCACCAGAAGACTTAAGTGCTTTAACAGCTTCAGCCTTTGTGCACTTAGTGTGTTCCATAACATTCCTAATATCATCAGCACTTAAACCAGTATCATCTTCATTATCCTCATCAGCTTCTTCCTTAATAGTCTCAATCTTTGGTTCTTCTTTCTTAGGAGCCTCAGCTCTAATCTTTTCAATTTCACTTGTGGCTGGCATTTGACTAAGATCTTCAAACTTAGCTACACCAAGAACGACATAAATATCAGCATTAGGGCTTTTAAGGACTTCTGGGTTTTCAACAATGAATAACATGTTTTTAGACCTTTTCATTGTCACACGGTTAATGTTTGGAACTGGTTTGAGTCCAAGTTTCTGCATGGCCTTGCGGCATTTTTTCTCACCTCTATTTGGCTTAGGTCCAGATGCAGCACCATGATTGTGTGGATCTCCTTCAGCAACATCGTCAGAGTCGCTGCCTTCTTTTTTGTCTACTGCGGGTACTTTTGGCTTTTCTTCCTTAGTGTCAGCTGGGATTTCTTCAACTTTGGACATTATACCAATGATTATTAATGGTGTGTTTTAGTTAGATAATGGTTTGAAAAAAAGTGGATAAAGATAGTTTAGCTTATAGATTAGTAAGTATGATATTAAGGTTTTTGTACGTAGAATAAAAGATATGCTGCAGATGTTACAATTGAATCTTTTGATATAGGCCCGATAATAGAATCATTCATTTCCATCCACTCTCCACTATGAGACTTAACATAAGCAGTATAGTGACCAAAAGCATAACTCCCATAATGATTAACAACTCCACGCAATTCATATTTTTTATCCCCTCCAAACTCATTCAAATCAAGTGTTTCTACAGGGAATTCAACAAAAGTATTAATTTTACTTAGTGAGTTTTTAAACTTCAACATATGAACAATCAAGACATTTGGGAAATGCACAATATGTGTTTTTTTCAAAGCAAGAGTTTGTGTTTTACACCCAGAGCATAACCATTTATTCCCTTCATCTAAAGTTTCAGTATATGTAAATCTGCGAAAAGAGTTTATAATATTACAATCCAAAGGAGTTTCTATATAAAGTGCCTGTTGGTCAATAGTATTTTTAATAACTCCAAGGTCTACAATTCCATTAAACTCAACAACAGCTCTAAGTCCAGTATAATAATCTTTATCTTCAGTTTTATCATCAGGAACTTCAGCATTTTCTCCTTGTTTATTAAGTATTTTTATTGAGCATTTCCCTAAAAACTCTTCACAATTATATGATTTCACTGCACATCCATATATCCGCATCAACCCTTCTATTAACTCCTGTGAATTCTTGTATTCTGATACAAAAACCAACCTATCAAAACCAATTTTCCCTTTATTTACCATACCAATAGTAACCCAATATTTACTTCCTAAACTCTCAAAAGCTATTAACACTTTACCTTGATAATCTCCAATATCCCCATTTCTAACAACTCCTCTATAATCATTTCCTTCATAAAAACATATCAAAAACTTCACCCCAAATTCTTTTTCAAGGTAGTTTTCTAACATCTCACAATTCCAACTATAATAACAACTAATAATTTTTCTCACTGTTTGAGTTTGATTTCCCATTAAAACAACATATAAAGTTAATTGAATTCTTTCTTCATTATTTACTTGTAAAGGGATAGTTAGAAATGGTTCATATAATTCTGAGACAAATCTACAGTTTGGACAGGTAACACTAGTGAAAAAAATGCCAAAAAAATTTTGCCCGATTATACTGAGGTTTTGTTTGAAAAATATAGATATTTGGGAATCTGAAGGGTCAGTTGGGGTTTTGGTTTTTAGTTCATCGTGGATACCATTTAATATTGAAACTAGGATTTCATGAGAATCTTGTTGGGCAAAACCAGCGAAATGAGAGAATTTCATACACAAAGTTTTCTTGAAGTCAGATGGGGATATAAACCCTATATTCATACCCCAAAGTCTAAAAAGCAAGATAATATACGATTGTGTAAGAATACCTGGAGATTGTGAATCTTGAAGGTATTTTTTAGAAATAAAATACTCTGTTAACAATGGGATATGAGATAAACATTGAAGTACAGAGTTCATATAACATGTATTGCCTAGGTTTTTTAGACCTGTTTTACCAAAGCGCATTGTAAGTTTGTTACAAATTGAACTATGGACCATACTATGTAGATTCATACACTCTTCACTACAGTATCTGATGTTTTTACAATTTGAACAAATTGTTTCAAGTTCGGTTATAAGTGAACAATATGGGCATATTTCTTCAGCTTGAGTTTTTATTGTCCAGTTCCCATTGTTTTTCTGAAATTCCAGGATATAAATGTTGTTGTTTGATTGAGTTCTGTCAAATGCTGATAAGAGTTCTGCTGTTGGTAAGACTAGTTTAGATAAGGTTGTGTCGATTTTTGTTGTGATTGGAACCTTCCATACTTTGAATTCGTCAAAGTTGTACTCTAAGGAATTGAAGTCAACTTCGATTGTCTTTTTGCATGTACAGATTATTTCTTGTAAAGACTCACAGGCGCTGTAGAGAATTTCGAATTTTTCTATGTAAGTTGGCGATACTTGAGGACATAAAAGGACTTGGATTTGCTGCAATGATATTTCAAGGTCTATTAAACAATTAGATTTATATGCTAAACGCTGTATATCACAGTCACTATCATATAATTCTTTAAGGTAAAGATAAGCTGGTTTGCTTAAAGATTCAAAATCTTCAACTTCTTGCATATGGGGATGAATTGTCACAGATGCATAAGGTCTAGGGTCTTTTGTAGTTTTACACACAAGGTTTAAGTTAGTGATTTTCCCAGGGCTTGGAGCATAAGAAAAAATATAATTTTCCCATAATATCAACCACTGTTTACTAACCAAATAACACACATCAGAATATAAATATCTCATTGAAAATACCTTATTATACTCCTCACCTGCTCTCATCAACTTATCAATTTTTTCTAAATGTTTTCCTGCATAGTCTTTAATTGTTTCATTCACTGAAGTTTTTAATATACTTTCTAATGTTTCTCTACATCTTCCTAGCTCTCCAAGTCCTTCATAAGCTTTAAAAACAATAATTTTCAGTTTATCTAAGAAAATCGAATCTACATCCAAATATTTTTCACATATAAATATAGCTTTAGAATAATCTTTTACAGCCAAATGACATACAGCAATACCATATTCAGAATAAATACTAGGGAAAATTGCCCCACTTTGTCTAAAACGTTCGGCTGCTAATAAAAACTCTTTTGATATAAACTTATCTTCGGCTTGATGAATAANACATACAGCAATACCATATTCAGAATAAATACTAGGGAAAATTGCCCCACTTTGCCTAAAACGTTCGGCTGCTAATAAAAACTCTTTTGATATAAACTTATCTTCGGCTTGATGAATAAGACTTAAAGCAGCGTGCATATTTATATTAAAGATTATATTTTTTGTTATTATATCCAAAATTTTGCTTATTAATTAATTCAAATGGCTTAAACTAAAAAACTAGGCTTAAGCTCTATATTTGAAAAACCACTTCTTCTTGATTTCACTGAGACTTTAGGCAAATTCACACTTTTGCAATGAGGATTTTTTTTTTTTAAGGAAGTGGCACTTTTTGTTTTAACTTTAAGATCTGATACTTTTCCTTTATACCGTTCTGATGTAATTTTTTTAGTTTTTTTAGCTAGTTTGCCTATGCTGGTATTAGATTTACCATTCTTTTTTTTCTCGAGAGTTATTTGAGGCACTGATACCTTGAAAAATACTTGCAAAACTTGGTCTCTAAGGCATTTGTTTTTTTCTTCTTTACAGTTTAATTCGAGTTTTAAACGATTCTGAATACTGTCTTGTATTTGGCTCATTTCATAATGATATGTCTCGTAAACAGGTGTCTGCTGAACTGGAGTTTCTTTAGTACTTAGATCCGCTAGGTTTTCTTGGATAATTTTTTTATCTTCAGTATAAATATCAAAATCCTCGTAGCGATTTATTGTAGAAGAACGATAATGTTTCTTATTCTCTTTTTTAATCATAAATATATATAAAGGGTGGTAAATAATAAAATATTACATGGATCAGAATGGTTTAAATCAAATCGGAATACCGTAATAATGGAACTTGAAAAGCTAAAGATTTATATTACTTATTTTATCTTTATTACACTTATTAAAACAGAATTTATATTTTTATCCACTAGCTGTACTTTAATAGTTTAAAATGTTAAATTTCAGCTCTTTGAGTTATAATAGACTAATTTTATAGTAAAATATTATATCAGTACTAGTATACACAATATATCATGTAGAAAATAATTAAATATATTTTCTGATAATATTGTATATGTCATAAAATTTTAACTACTAATACTTAAAGCATAATTCTCTTATAGTATTGAAACAGGTGAATATTTATTTTTATTTTTATCTTTAACAAATATACGAAAACTAAAATTTTACATGATAATATGAAATTATAATGTAATGTAGGACTATAACACATTTTATAATATAAAACCAATCGAGAGATGAATACCATAATAAAAACTTAAAGGCATATAAAACTTTAATCATGGCAAACTACTCAAGTGAGCAACTAGAAACAATAAGACTGGCAAATTTATTAGTTGCTTCTTTAAGTGTATGCGGTAGTTTTTTCATGATACTTTTATATTTTTGTGCTAAAGAACTAAGAGTTCATGCATTCAAGCTAGTCATGCTTTTAGCATTAGGAGATTTTTTATGCAATTGCTGTATCATCTTATCCAATTCTTTTAATTCTATTCCCAACACAATATGCTCAATTCAAGGATTTATTATGGATTCATCACATCTCTCAGTATTCACTTGGTGTTTAGCCATCTCATTTAATCTCTATCAGATTTTTGTTAAAAGCAATGAATCAATCGAAAAATACTTTAAATACTGGTTTATATTGGCTTATATATTTCTCCCTACACTCCAAACTATTCCATTTATTACAAATAGCTATGAATATGTTGGGTCATTATGCACATTAAAACAAGACTTTTACGGCAATCTTTGGAGACTAGTCCTTGTATATATTCCTATTTGGGTTCATATACTTTTTACTTCATACTTTTATATAAGTCTATATGGGAAAATCAAAATAATTCAGAAAAAATCTTTTGGTATGGAAATGCAACTTGATAATTTAGTAGCAAAAACTATGAAATTCCCTCTTATACTTATTTTTACACAGCTTCCTTTAAGTGTACTTAGGTTGATACAGTTTGCATTTGATGGTTTTAGTATATTTGAACTTGAACTTATTGCCATGATTTTACTTGATCTGCAAGGTTTATTAAATGCAATTGCATACGGATGGAATGGAAATGTTAAAAGCTTTATATATAGAAGCTTACAGAAAAATGATATAAAAAATGATTCATATTTGTCACTAAGAAAAGTTAGTCCTTAGAATATTATAATTATATATAATTTAGATTGTATTTAAAGTAATTTTAATCTGATGACTTTTTTAACAAAGAATATAAATGATACATTTTTGCAAACTTGGGTTGAGTATTTAGTATTATAAATCTTCGAATAGATTAAAGGAATAAATTTATATATTAGTATTTTGTGTTAAAATGATTAATTAAATAGTTGGATAAAGGTTTTATATTTTGATGGATTCTTGATTTCAAAATATCATCAAGGTTATCAACACTAAAAGTCTTCTGTTTTTCAAATTTTTCCTTTATATCCTAAAGTTATTCTTAATAAGCAAGAATATGAAAACATCAATAAATCCATTAAAAACTACATAAATATAAAAGTAAAAATTAAATAAAATCAATAATTTAGATTATAAAGTTTACTATAAACACACAATCTTTTTTAGTATAACTTAATTTATATTATCACCCAATTAAAGATTCATTAAATTTCTCATCACTACAAACAAGTAAATTATTCGATTCAGAACTTAAACTTCTATCAGCCTTACATGAGCCTTGTATTGTCCAATTAGCATCCCTTTTAACTTTTGCAACACTTCTCATAGAATTAGTTGACAAAAATATGCAAGAGTTAAAAAATCCATGCAAGGCAAAAATACAATTTGCAATCATATAAAACACAGATTCATTGCAATCGACTTCAAAATACGCCATAATCCTTGATAAAATTATAGGTGCAATTTCTATTGCCATGATAATAGGATACCATCCTAAGTTAATGAGTATTTTTTTCTTAGCTTCAGGCATATCTAGTATTTGTATCACTTTATAAACTTTGATATAAGTTATAACAGAAATCAATATAAGTATCGTTATTGGTAAATAAACTACAGAATAACGCCATATATCATCAATTTCATTAAATCCAAGAGAGCATAATGTTCCTTCAACATTATAACTATTTGTTGTAATAGGTAAACACATAAGCCCAGGAATAACAACAAAAGCTAAAACAACCCAATATCTATGATACTTTTCATAGTCACTCATACTTTTTGAGACTACTTGATAAAGGGTAATTGATAAACATGAACTCCAAACTACTGAAATTAGTAGTGTTGATTCAATTCCTATACCTATAAAAATATGAACTATACCTGAACGAGTTTTATAACAAGGTATAGATGAAGCTATTGATCTTATAAGATCAGATAAAGCAATGTATATGACTATCTTGTTAAAATAACTTCTGAAATGCTTTCTTGTTATAAATAGTCCTATAATTAATGAACTTCCTAATATGCTAAGAAGACTACATAATAGGGTTGAATAGTAGGAAATGTTTTCATCTACAACTTTTATGCATACCATTATAAATATTCTCCTAGAATTGATGAAAAAAATTAAAAGTTGATTTTTCTATTGTGTAGGATATAAGTTTTTGTGATATTGGACGATTAAAACTTAAACTTGGGTTGTTCTTTGATAGTTTTTTTTATCTGAAATAAAATTTCAGTTTGGGTATAGGATGTGAAGAGTTTTGAAGATAAAGAAAAGGGAAAATTAATTTGAGGATAGGATAAGGTTAAGCATTTTGTGTAATAAATATAAACTAGTCAAAAAATATATAAAAATCCTTTTAATCAATAAATACTTTTATCTAACTAATCATATGAAATTTCGTAGTCATGATAACATTATTCAGAAATTCTACTAGGCTTGACCCTCCTGTACCTTTTGCATCATTTTGATTACTTGGCTTAATAATATAATCCACAGCAAGATCAGTATGTATTTTCCTATACTCACAACATTCTGATATAACATAATTCCATTCCTTCTGCAAATCATACTGCTTAACTTTTTCTTTTAGCTTTGAAGAATCTCTTTTTCTTATATCATTAATCAATTCTCTGTGCTGTTTTTTCATGAACTTTTCAGTGAAGTCTAAATACGGATTGTTATGAGAAATCCCCAAAACAGCATCAATCAGTTTAAATAAAGGACTTTGAACTGCTGATGGTCCCATTAATTTCATAGTTATAGGTTCTTCTCCTTCAAATATTACCCCTTTATCAAAGCCTTTAAGCTTATTCCGAAATCCAAAGTAGAAAACTTCAGGATCACAATTTTTTCTCAGTATCTTAATACTATCTTTCATAGAATATAAGCTTTCACCAATTGTGATCAAATGATTCCTAAGCTTTTTAGGATTTTCTATATCATCTTCAAGTTCTAAAATACTTTTAACTGCAGGTGCACCTAGATACTCAATATAATTCGCACAGGTAAAAAAGTAATCCTCATCTCTAGTCCCAGAAAAACTAAACATCATTTTTGTATTATCAGGATGAAAGCTTTTACTATAATCAATATAATCCCAATTATAGAATTGAGTTGATACAATAGTTAAAATTGGAGGTCTGTCAAGCAATTTACTAATTTTTATAGTAGGTTTTGCAATATTTGCTGGGATTACTGTATTTGGAATCTCACTATTCCAATAATATAAAGAATTAATCATAGAATGAACTAAACATGATAACTCAAGTTCTTCATAGTTAAGATTTTCGATACCTTTTTGCATTGGCAATGAACGAATTGAACATGGGTTAATTGATTTTTGATCTTTCAGAAGGGCGATATGAGGTTCTAAGCTTTTTAAAAAACCTAATCCTGGGTTTTCAGTGCAGAAACCATGGGTCTTTGTTATGTGGTACTTCGCGTATCTAAACATTATATCTTGATTTACTCATATGAAGATTATAACATTTATTTTATAATGTAAGATTTTAATATGAAAATTAAATTTGGAGATAGAGTTTTTTTAATAAAAGTATTTTGATTGATGGATGGATAAGATATTAAAGTTGGGGTTGGATATGTTTTTATATTTGATATATTTTTATTGTTAGTTTTGTGTTAATGTTAGTTTTGGGTTTAAGGAAATTTAAATTTTTGATGCTTGTTTTTAGGTGTTGATAAAAGTTTATATTTCAATATTTTTATCGAAATATAGCTTAAAAGGTTGGTTTATTTAAGTTTATTTATGATAGAAATTACTTGTATTACATTTCATGTTAGATTTTTAGATTGTATATACTTATAAGTTTATCTTGAAATCATTTTGATTATACAAATTCCTTGTGTACTATTAAATATAATAAAACTTCATAACACAACAATACCATCTATATAATAATATCAAATTTCAAGTTACACCTAAATCCAACTAAATAATTTCATAGTATTTCATATGCGCTCTCAAAATATTCATATGCTTTCATATAAAAGTCTCATATATAGTTAAACTCTTCAACCCTTTAACCATGATTCTTTCTAATAAAAAATCTTGTTTATACAACACTGAAGATCAAAACCAAAGCATTACATCATATAAATTTTCTAACACAACTCACTTTGTTAAAAATCTTGTTATTAAAATATCAAAATAATCAAACTCTTTCTTCAAACCTAAAACCTCTATTTTTTAATCAAATCATCATATTCTATTAGCACATAATATCTAAATAATCCTATACAAATTCCCCTATAACCCCTTTTTCAGACCTTTTTTCCAAATATCCTCTTTCCACTACCCTCTAACCATCTACTCACTCCAAAAAGTTCATCAAGATAATTATATTATTATCGCTTATAACAACACCTAATCATCAAAAATGTTATAAGAACTTCTCTTCAAGCCAAGCACATCACAGAAACTAATAATTAACGAGCTTTCAAAACACCTGTAAATAAGCTCAAAATCTTCAAGCTCTTGTTTAAGTCTAAAGCTTTTCTTCTTCAAAAATGTACTTGAAAAATTCATGCAAAGTTTTTGGTACTCAGGTTTTGGGAATTTCGCAGGCTTAGAAAAGTTATAAACATTATAAAGCTCAGGGTTTAAATAAGCCAAATAAGCTTGTATAGACTCATGAGTATTAATAAAAGCTTTATTTGATATCATGAAAGACTTAAAAATCTCAACAAATTTACACTGTAAAAGAAGTGATAAAGTTCTGATTTCTTCATTGAGAATATCATTAAGTGGATATGCATTAACAGTAAGACTAAGCCACATGACTTCAGGGATGATGATTCCTGTAAAAAATGAATTTAAGTCTATAAAACCAATATATTCTAGTTCTTGCATAAGCCTATGACGATAATTGTATATATTGGAAATATCCCAAGAGATACTGAGGTCGTTTAGGAACTGTATAAAGTTTTTTATGAATTTATAATCTTTAAATGCATCTTTGTTATGTTTTAGGTATCGGTCGAGTAAATCAGTCCATTTAGAGCTGTTTATATCATCGACTTCTAATAATTTTACTATTGGGTGCATTGTAGCCAGTGTTCCCATTACTGGTTTATTAGAGTCAAGTTTTATATAATATTCTCGACACAGGTCGAATAAGGTGCTTTCTAAATAACCTATAGGTAAAGCTAAAGAATCATTTATGCTTTTTTCAAGTATCAATGTAAGATCTGATATACGCCTTCCCTTCATGTTATTTGGGATTTCCAAAAGGTGTGAACTCGTCCCTGAAAAGCTCATGAATCTAGGGATGAAATTCACAGTAGAAAAAATCTTAGCCGACATTGGCTGTGTTGGATGTAACGGCTTTTCACTGTTTAATGCTTCAGAATTTGTATAGGGCAAGTCTAATTCGGATCTATCAGAGAAGTTTTCATTAAGTGTATTCATTATTATTTACTAATTCTAGTATTTTATATGTTGATTTTAGCCTATTTTGGCATTTTAATGTTTGTTATTTATGATGTTTATGTATTTATATAAGTTTTTTATAATTAGCTATTTAGATTTTGTATTAGTGATAAGTGTTAAAAAGACTATATTTTATTATTAGAAATCAAATTATGTTGATAGGAAAAAGTTTGTTGTTGGGATGAGGAATTATTGAATGATTTTCTTGAGTAGTTTTATCTAATTTTTAAATATAGTTTGGAAAGAGGTTTTATTATGAAACTATAAAGGTGGCATAAATTTTGTGTAAGAGTTATTTGGGGTATTTTAATAAGTTGTGTAAATTTCAAATATAGGGTTTATGTGATTAGAAAAGAATGATTTATAATAGTTTGCGATATTTTGTTTCAGTGTTTTAGCGAATTAGTTTTATGTATGTTTAATACCTTTAATCTTTGAATTTTTTAAACCTGCTTTGAAAGGTAAGAGATTTTAGTATAGGAAAATATTTTTTATAAGTTAAATATATGTATAAAACTTTTTTAGAAGCTGAGTTAAGAAGTTAGTTTGGAAGAAGCAAAAATATTTAAGAGAAGATATTTTTGGTATATTAAGGAAAAAGCATTTTCTTGAAAAAGAAGTAAAATTTATCTTTTGAATAGATTGATGTATGCTTGGATAAAGGATTTTGCTAGAAAAAAACATGGAATAATAGTGTGTAATAAGTTTTAGCCAAATAGTTTATAATAAAAGAAAAAATGATGAGGATAATCATTGAATTTTTGAGGGTTTTTTTTTTCGAGAATTTGAATTGAATGAGGTTTGGGAATTTTGTGTTTAGTTGAGATTATTTTATTACAAAAAGTACTATTTTTGAAAGATCAAATTTGGAATGCTGAAAAATAATTTGAATTGGCTATTGCTGGCTTAATCAAATAAAAATAAAATAAATTTTAAGAATAGTAGATTTTCATATAGAAACAATAAGGCGATATTTTATATTTTTTACATCCAAATAGAATAATGCTTAGATGAAAATGATATGATATTAAGTGGTGAAGGAATTATTGTTAAAGTTGATGAGAGTAATTTTTTGTAAAAATAAGTATTATAAAGGTCATCTAGTCAAAAATGTTTGGATAGTTGGCGATTTTAAACGCAAATAAGAGAAAAATACTTTCATTTAAAGGTAAAAAACAGAAACAAAGAAACTTTAATAAATATTATAAACCAACATGCTCATACTGAATCAATAATATATATTAATCTATAGGTAATTTAGGTACAATTGTAATAATACTTAACTAAGATTGTCCAGATATTAATCCTTTGATATCATTTCCTTAAAGGGCTCTTATAAGATGATCAAAAAAATTTAAAACATTATTTTATTATATCACAAATATACTTATTATTATTTCTTATCAACAAAAAGCATATTTCTTAAATAATTAAATCTATATTTATAAAC
>MPUH01001364.1:0-17318 GCA_001970955.1 Stentor coeruleus | reverse complement strand
CCCTAACACCCTATTTTCGAATCATTAGACCTATTTTTTTCATCAAATAACTCTAATATATATCTTGTGAACTTTTTCATGTAAAAACTAAGTAAAAGCTTTAACCAGTTATCAGCTAAGGCTTTGGCCATAAATACTTTATTATCATGATGATTTTCTTCATATTCCTTCACAGTATTTTTACTTGCAAATGTCCAATAATTCCTTTAGCTATTTTTTTAGGAAAATTTTTTTTATTTTGCCCACATCTTTGTATAAGTTCTGAACTTGTCACCAGTTTTAGCGTTCTCAAAATTTTTAGAAATTCCTATTTTGGATACTTTCCCAGACTTATCATAATGAAAAAAAGGATTCCAGTCAATATAAGTGATAGTTCTTTAAGTTTTTACTCCGCAACTGTAATAATTTTTTTTCTGGCTTAATTAGCATAATCGATCACTATTAGCTTTGATTAAGCTTTAATCTCTTATTTATTTATGCAGTTAAATAATCTTTTCTTATAGTTTTGCATTCTTTTTTGATTTCAATAAATTATTGGCCTTTGCACTTTGTGTCAGTAATGTTGTAGTCACACCAACAGATATTGAAGTATCTAAAGTTTGAATTATTGGATAAGATTAAGAGATTTGATAGCTATTTAATTTTGAAATAATGGTCCCACCAATGAGCAGTAGGATTTTTAAGAAGCTATTTTCCATTTGCTTGACTTAATTAACTATACGGTTTANCCATTTGCTTGACTTAATTAACTATACGGTTTAGAGAAAAGGTGATTAGTCCTGAAAGCCCAAGAACCTCGATTTTTTTGATTTGATTATATTTAAGATAATCTAATATTATTATGCAAATAGCCTTAAATAAATGAATTAATTCCAATTATTAAAAAATTTAAATATCCATCTTTAATTACAAAATTTCACTACAAAACCCTAAAAAGCTTGTTTTTTCCTTATGTCCATAAGCCTAATAATTTTTTCTAACAATTTTCATATTCCAAAAAAAAATAAAAATGGTATCAAGCCGAACTATCATTTTGCTATACATGTCTGGGTACCTCATTGCCGGCGCAATCAACACAATCCTGCTAAAATCCCTCGACAGCTTTATCATTAACGAACGGCGTTTTCGGCACCCTTTTTTCCAAGTCTCCAGTCTGTTCCTAGGAGAGTTTTCTTGTATGTTCCTATCAATAATCCTCTCTTTCATCAACCACAAGCGTGCTCGTCTTTCAGATTACCGTGTTCTCAACATGCAAACTTCACACAAGACTAGTGCATTTAAAGCAAAATTCCAAGTCCTCCTCTTTGGCATCCCTGCAATACTATTTTTAATTGCAGCCTGCTTTATGTTTATCGGTCTGGCTTTATCTGCAGCCTCAGTTTATCAAATGGCCCGAGCATCTTTGAGTGTGTTTGTAGCGATTTACAGTGTGATTTTTTTAAAGCAAAAGATTTTTAGACATCAAATTGCAGGAATCGTCTTGCTTTTTATAGGACTTATAATAGTAGGGACTTCACATATAGTCCATCAATCAGCGTCATCAGATGACCCCATTTGGGGTGGAATAATCTTGTTAGTAAGTCAAATCATAGCAGCAGTAGTCCTTGTTGTTGAGGAGTATTTGCTAAGGATTATCAATGTTGAACCTTTGCATGCAACTGGTGTTGAGGGTATGTGCGGTTTTTTATATACTCTGATATTATTACCAGTGTTATATTGTGTTCCTTGTAGTTCAGAGACTATATGTTCTAATGGTAGGATGGAAGATTCGATATTAGCAATCCAAGAACTTATAAGTGATGTTTGGCTTTTACTCCTGTGGATTAGTTTTATGCTGACAATTGCTGTATTGTATTGGACAGGGATTTATACTACAAAATATGCTAGTGCTTTAGCAAGGTCTACGTATGAGACTTCAAGGTCTATATTAGTATGGATTTTTAGTATTGTTATTGGATGGGAAGCTTTTGAGTATTTACAACTTGCTGGGTTTATGGTAATGACTCTTGGATTACTGCTGTTTAATGAGATTATTGTTTTTCCATTTTTTGGGTTTAGGGAAGCGGTGGAGAAACATAAGGATGAGGTTAATAGATGTGAGTTCGGCATTTCCCCAGAGTCAAGTAAGTCTAATTCTGATGTATCTTGATTATAAGTTTAAAATTAAATTAATATATAATATTAAGATTTTTAGTGCATGAATTAGAAACTTGGATACAAAATTTTGATTAGTGTTTTTAGAGATGAAATTAATGGATTGAGTTATAAACGCATGTGATGATTAATTAAGGTTTTGATTAGTAAGCCAAAATTTTTTTACTTAGCTAAGCTAAAAAATTAAGCAAGAGCTATTAATTTAGTTCTTAAGAGTTGCCCTCTGATATAGCCTTGGCTTTAGTATATTTTAACTTCAGACGAAGAGACAACTTTCTTATATTATTTTCTCACCACAATCTCAGCATTTTTTCCCGTTCCCGTAATCTCGCTTATTTCTTTAATATTATCATTGAGCTGTTGTTTAAGACTCCCATCATTTTTTAGCTTTCTACTACAATCTGCAATCAAATAATTAAGAGTTATCCTGCCAAGTCTCATAACTGCTTGTTTATTAACCTTTTCCTATCACTTTCATTATCTGAATCATTATCATCTGAGATACTCTTGTAAAACACTTTCGAGTTCTTTCCAGATATTTATAAACTCAGGTTCTTCTAAATTATCATTATTTACTTCTTAGTTATCGCAAATTTCTCATTGAAATTTATCCCCTCTCTTCCACTATCTGCAGTTTTTCTTTGCAAATGAGATTTTTTTTTGGCTCCCCTCATCGCTAACTTCCCAATTACATTTTTACAAGTTCAGCTTCTTATTTTGCCTTTTTACAAGCACTTTTTCAATGCTCATACTCTGGAATGTAGGTGAAATTTTATACCAGTAACAGTAAGAATAATTCTTACTCAAATGAGAGGATTGAACATTTGCTACTTTCATCACCTTTTCCCACCCAAGTTTTTGACTTAATTTATATAGTATTTAAGAGTGTATTCTGTGGGCTTATCTTTATTTTTAACCCTATGGCTTGACACTATGACTGTGCTTTTACGTGGCAATTCAATTTTCTCTCTTTGCTTGGGGCTTATATTTTTCTATTTCTTCACGATTTTGGGTGAGATCTATTAGCTTGAGTATACTTGCTATTGGCTTCAGCGCCGAGATTTTTGTTTAGAATCCCGCACTTATAGGTTTTCATATTTACAAAGATGCAATCATTGATTGGGGGTTTAGAGTTTTAATGGTTTGTAAATGGATTAGTTATACTATTAAGATTTAATCCCCCCTTCAATGATAGACAAGCTTTTTTGGCCTTCCACGCTTTTTTTTCCCTGGATTTTGGGTATTTCTTTTTATGATGGGCTGAATTTTCGCAGGATTTTGCTGGATTATTGGAGAAAACTTATACCAATTGTCTATTAGCAAAATATTTACTATAGTCCCATCATATGACATTATCATATATTTGCTGCAGTTTTCGCTTTTTCCAATCCAGCTTTTGATTTTGTCATTTACTCGCTTTTTTATAACGAATTCTGGTTTTTTTTCTTCAATATCTCCAGTTTGACTATCATCTTTAGCTTTTACTTCTTCAATATCAGCAAAAACCATTGTCCCATTGTCGCATTCAGGCATTCTTGCTACGTTTATTTCTGATCCTTGGCCTTTTTTGATGATTCTACACTTATAGTTTTTCATTATTTTTAAGTAAACAATAGGGAGAATTTTTCATTTTGGCTAATTATCCTTGAATTTATTATTCATTTCAATAATATTTATTAGCTAAACTAAGATAATTCATATTTAAAATAGTATATAAAATATAAATTTGTGGCATTGCATACAAAAAGTTAAAAATCAACTTAATATTCTCATCCAAACTAAATTCATATTCCCATCCAATCTGCTATTAATTATTCCATCTAAAGAGTCTTATATAAATTTTCCTTATGCAATTCTCTCAATTTAGCCTCAGCATTATTAGCAGCACCTTGCAGTTTCCTAACTGTATCTACATCCAAAGGTACCAGAGGAAAACTCCTACATTTTTTATCAGTAAAAGTCCTAAGTAAAAAGTAAAACTTAGCATATTCACTTTTACTAATCCCAACTTTATAATCAACCAGATTCAAAAACGTAACTTCCATAGAGTTCAAATCCCTTAGGCTGATATTAGAAAATACATCAGCGAAATTCTGGTTTTCATAAGACTCATCATCCCAGATTTTACTTGCTAAAACCAGACATAAAAATAAAAGCCTTTTCCAATTCATTTCTGTAGGAAAGATTCCAGTCATGCTTCTCAATCTTTCTATATAAATAAGACAGATAATGCTGCATTCTTTTTCCATTCTGCTTCGGATTATAATATTTTTGCTGATGTTATAAATTTCATCTTCACCAGGAAATACTCCTATACGTGAATAAGGATCATGAAACTGCTGGTTAAAAAGTTCAATTATACCATGTGGCACAGAAACCTGAGAGGAAACACTTGAAGTCTCAGAATTACTAGCTGAAAAGCTTATATAATTAGGATTGTCTCCTTCAAGAATCATTTTCCTAAGCACTTTGCTTAGGCATTTACATATTTCTTCAACATCTAAATGGTATAGAGTTGACCGCATTTTTGAAGAGTCATATGAAACCCCTAGCTCTAACTCTTGTTTATCAACCTCAGGTAAAGGCTCAAATGGATCAAAAGCTTGAGATTTTTTAGGGGTTGGCGACTGATTTTCAAGCTGGATGGTCAGTTCACGTATTTTTTTATGTGCTTCTTCAAGTTCAGCTTCAAGATTTTCTATTTTTGGCTTCGGCATTGTTGAGACGGTCAACTGCTGTTTTAAATATTCTGACCTGTCCGTCTCGCTTTGGTTTTTATATTCACTTTCTTGAAATTCAAGCATTTTTCTAAGGTTGCTTCGATCACTTGAACCTTTAGTTTTGCATGACCCAGGGCGCTTTTGCTTTTCTTTAGAATGTGATCGAGTTGAAGAACTCCTTCGGCGTGGTGTGTCTTTAACGCTTAGTTTTTTAAGCAGGCTTAGCACTCCAATGAACTTGCTGCGATGACCTGGAAAAAACTTTATTGAATCAAGCAATTCTTCGAGTTCCTGGTCAGACATAGACACTAAAAGCCTTAAGTTTTGGTCAAATCCTTTTTCTGCAAGAGATTTATGATATGCTTGTAGGTTGTATTTTTTTAAGAGCATAAGAAGAGCTGATTCTTCTTCGCACTTCTTTGGAAGAATAAGTTTAGGCTTCGTATTACGAATTGGTTTTTTGGTAATTTGACTACTCATTAATTTGATTTATTGTAAGAAAAATGTGCTTATACTTAACTTAGAGGAAAATAATTAACTTGCTTCTACTTAATGAGCATTGCCTTATGCTCATAGTGTAGGCATAATAAATTATCATTAGTCAAAAAAATTCAAGTTCATAATTTGAATATTTTTAATAGATTGCATTTTTAGCAAGTTTTATAAAAGAAGCTAAATGGTATACTAAAGTGAATATTTTATGTCAATCATGCTATTTTCATAAATTATCGTTAAGGCTAAGAAGATTTATTCGATTTAAACATGTTCAACATTTTTTCTAATCATGGCACATCAAAATATCTAAGAATTTTTAAAACCTAAAAATCTGGTTCTACCTTTTTATCCAAATGGGCTTCAAATTTGCGAAATTGAAAGTCCCTGAAGATACTTATTATTTTGGGTAATTAGCATATAACATTCTAGCTTAGATTCTTCTCAACTTCTAGAAAATTCACCTACCAAAGCCTAACTAATTATTTAAATGGGTTCAACTGGCGGAGTATAAGTCTATTTATTAAAAAATAATTTATAATATAACTAAAAGTATGAATATTCTTATAATCCCCATGCTTTCTAGTGGGTTATTAAATACTGAATGAAGCATGATTCTAGCTTCAACAAATATCGATTTATAGAATACAATTTCCCAAGCAAAAATCATAA
The DNA here is from genome assembly GCA_001970955.1 of Stentor coeruleus. Classification (NCBI taxonomy): domain Eukaryota; phylum Ciliophora; class Heterotrichea; order Heterotrichida; family Stentoridae; genus Stentor; species Stentor coeruleus. The sequence goes on along the minus strand of MPUH01001364.1, from coordinate 11,280 downwards.
ATGTAAGTATAGCAGCAATTCTGATAATCAAATTTTTGGAAGCTGTGATTTCTTACCTGGCAAAACTAGTATTGTTATACCTTTTATATGAGCATTTATTTATGCTTGAATTATTAGATTTATAAAAACAAATTAGGTTTGCTTAAATTATTATCTTAGCAAATTTGTATTAGAATCTGCACTTACTTAAAAAATATAAACCTTATCTAATAAAAAAGATAATTCTTTATAGCTTTATGCCAAGTAACAACTTAATAAAATTCTTCAAAATTTATAAAAGCCAGTATATCTTATCAAATTAATTACAAAAAATTATCTATTCTGTCTTTCACATAATATTTTCTCGATACCCTATTTTTCTATTAATGCTTAGTTAAATTAGGTTTGAAAGTGCAATCCTTCAATTCAAACATTTGATTGAGCTCTTTATGTTTTTTTATACGCATATCAGCCAAGCTATTTGCAGCAACCAGTCGATCATACATGCTTCCAGGCAAATCCGCTCTTTTCTTTTCAGCCATTTTTGCGGAAGTCGGACTAACATAGGGTACTCTTTCTTTATTAGCTTGCTCAGTCTGTGGCCTGCTTTCCCTTTTAATCAAATACGCCCTATCCCCAACATTCATCAGCTTCGAAACAATTTCAATCCTATCCAAAAACCCTTTAAAATCAATTTCTTCACGAGTTTCCTCAATATTTTCAAATATCGGCTTGAGCAATTCTATGGTTCTCATATCCAAACCATCAAGTGATATTGCATTTGCTGATATTTTCCCATCTTTATCAGAATCCATAATTTTAAATAGTTTTTCATACTGCTTTTCTTTAAAATCTGCGAATATTTTTTGGGTATTTTCTGTAGTTTTTTGCGCTGATGCATTAGCTTCCCAAAATCTATTTTCTTCATCAAGCAAAGACTCTCTTTCTTTTCTAGTCTCACTATTTTTATTGTATAAAATCTCCCAAATTGGTTTGTCTCTAGGCTCAACTTTGCTTTCAATGACTGGCTTGAATAGTTTTTGCCCTGTATTTTCATCAAATTCTAAAACCTTGGCTTTACGGACTTCTTCCAAATCATCTTCAAATTTTTTCCTAGAGCTCAAAAGCCGTTCGTAAACTGGTTCATGCGATTCTGCATCTTTTTTTTTTGTCAGTCCAACATTTGGTGTAAAGGAATATTGTCTTATTTCGTTTTCCCTTTTTATAAGCATTTTTTCTTTAGTTTTTTCAGCTTGGTTATATAAATTTTCATGAATAGATTTATCAGTTTCTCGAGTTCTAGGCCCTGAGTTTATAACTGGAGTAAAGCTGCACTCTTTGAATTTTTCTTCTTCAAGCTTTTGTCTCATGGATTCTATTTTTTGCTTAGTCATTTCTGCTTTTTTATAAAGGATATCTTCAGGTTTTTCATAGTACCTTGGGGACATTAAGCTTGAGATTTTATTAATTGTTGGGGAAAATGTTAGTTCTTTTGAATCATTTTCTACTTGCTCCTTTTTTTTGTCTTCTGTGCTTTTTTTTGCAGCTTCTTTCATTTTCATACCCCTTACATAAAGCCATTCACCATAGTTGATGTTGTTTGCTGCTGATTTACTCTTGTTAGTCATATCCATAGTTTTTATTTGCTCTTTAGTTTCGATGGGTTTTTTGCCTTTTTGGTAAAGGCGTTCATAGACATTACCCTGCCTTTCGCATTTGGCTATGATTTTGCGGGATTTTTCATTTATTTTTGGGGTAAAAGAGTCGTATTTGTTGAGGTTTTGGGATTGATAATTTGAACCAGGCCAGTCAGACCAATTTTCTATTTCAGCATCTATGCTATTTTTTTTCTCAACCAGTTCTTTGTTTTGCCTTATGAGTTTACTTAGAGATTTTTGCAAAGAGAGATCGAGGTTGTGCTTTGATGCAAATTCTTGAGCGAGCAAGCTTGGATCGTCGTTTTCATGGATTGCAATTATATCTGTTCTCCCATCTCCTATTTCAACAGTCATTACCAAGTACTCTTGATTTTTGTTTAGGTCTGAATTGTCTTGGAAACTCGGCTCTTTGTCAGATAAAGAAGTTGGGTCTTCCATTTAAATTATTATTTTGATGGAATGCTTTCAGGCATTTAAAGCAAATCTAGTTTCAAATAAAAACTCGGATTTTCTGGTAGGAAATATTATAAATTGTCATGGGAAAATTTTAGAGAGTTGTTAATTATTTTTACTAATTAAGAAAAGTTTTTGTGGGATTTATTTTGATTTTCAAAGCGATAGGATGATTACGGAGAATTTTTAGGTTTATATTAAGTATATATCTGGATAATTTTAGTCTCATATAAAGCAAAAAAACTAGTCAACTTGGTCAATCCTAATGTCAATTATTTTTCCTCAAAAATGGCAGGTCTACCACAGCATTGCGATTGCAATATCATAACTATTAATAAATCCTCATAGTAATCGACAATTGATCATTAAGCTAGATAAGATATCATTAAAAGTTAATTTCTTAATGTTTCCTCATGATACCATTCCTTCTCCTAATACCATCATCTTATCCTAGAAATCTAATTTCTGAAATTCTTGCATTCCAAAAAAAAACTTATCATCTCATGCTCATTATTCATTTGTCTTCACTAAAATTATTATACTTTTACTATCTATACATATTTCAGCTAATCCAAGTAAAAATGTTGGACCTTGGATTATTCCTCGTTCTTATAGGTGGTTTAGTCTATATATTTTACTATATCATACCACGAAAATTTAACCAAGCTGAATCTGAATCCCCAGTTCAGCCCGCGAGAAATCCTCCTGAAACTAAAAATGACAAACAAAATCTAACCCAAGCAAGCCCAGGACATATCCCAGACAAATTTGAAGAATTTGCCACCCTAATGGCTGAAGATGTTACTGAAGGTTGGGATGTAGTCAAAGATACTCCTGATCTAAAAGTGTATAAGAAAATCACTGAAAGTTCTCCTGTAGCCATAATCAAAGCTACAATCATCGTGCAAAACACAACAGCTGACGATGCACTTTTTGCAATTTGGGATGGGGAGTTTAGAAGAGAATGGGATGATGTCCTCCAGGATTTCAAAGTTATAGAAAAATATTCAGAGACCAGTGACGTAATATATTTTTATGCGGCAAGTCCCGTGCCAACTATTGTGTCTAATCGTGAATTTGTCCAATATAGAAAGTATAGGAAAGATGGTAAAGGGATTTTGATTGTATATTGGAGTGCAGATAAAGAAGATTTGCCGATACCTGAAGGCTGGGTAAGAGCTAATACGATAATATCTGGATATTATATTAAACCTATAGAGAATGGAGTGGAGATGTATTTTATTTCACAGAATGATGTTAGAGGTAAAATACCCCCCAAGCTTATAAATGCAGTGGCTCCTACTAAAGCTATGGAGTGGTCGAAGAAGTTTAAGAAGGCTTGTGCATTACTTAAGAAAAGGAGATAGTAAATATTATGGATTTAGAGTTTTAAGATTGAAATAGGTTTTTTAACCATTTAAACTAGAATTTTTCCTAAAATGCTATTTGATTTCTTTTAAATTCAAGAATCAGATTTTTTATTTTTGNAGAAGGCTTGTGCATTACTTAAGAAAAGGAGATAGTAAATATTATGGATTTAGAGTTTTAAGATTGAAATAGGTTTTTTAACCATTTAAACTAGAATTTTTCCTAAAACTGTCATAAGAGCCATAAACTTAATTTTATTTTATCAATTATCTAGCTTATTCTCTACTTACTAGTATGCTGTTGAAAGCATAGCTTGCACATCCATATATCTTATAGCATTTGCAAAAATAGCTTGACATCACATCTTCCTGGAACAATTTATAGTTATTCCTAATCTCCATCTTCATTATAAAATAGTTTTAGAGCTTTTGTTCCTTCAGTTGACTAGTTCAGGGCTCTAGTTAGGGGTTTCTGGCTTTAATTATTTAGGAATGCAGCAAGCTCAAATTAAGTCGCCTATGGGTTATTTTAATATAACAAATGCTTTTTAATATCTCTGCATAATATCTATAATTTAGTATGTAAACCTTCTAATAAATAAGTACTTTTATAATAAACAAACAGTTAAGAAATTTTTCATATAAAAATAGCAATTATGTGCATACAATTATCACACAAAAAAATATGTAAACTTACTTAGCTTTAAAATAATAAGTCCCAACCGCTTCATCAACATTTTTAAACCCTTCTTTTTTCATTTCCTCAACAAGCTCTCTTTCAATTCTCTGAGCCCCTATTGGTCCTTCAGTAAAAAGTATGTGATAAATCTGTACAAGTTTAGCACCTCGTTTAATCCTCTCCAGTACCTCTTTGCCAGTTTGTATTCCCCCATAGCTAATAATAACCAATTTACCATCACTAGCTTTATAAACCCTTTCAATCATTTTCCTTGATATTTCAGCATCTTGCTTTTCACTACCAACAATGATTCCATCAAAGCCAAATTTTAAACATGCTGATACTAGACCTTCAATGTCCTGCCAATTTTCGTTAACTTTAACAAAGATTGGGGTGCAAAGCCTTCGAGCTTTTTCTTCAATAAAGTTTATTAGGTGGGTTTCATATGCAGTTTGAAGACCCATTTCCTGATCTCTATACTCAGAGACTTTATGCAAAAGATTTTGGTAGCGATAAGGTTTTGAGTAATAATCGATTTTTCTGAAAGGAGATGAGCAGAGGTTAATAGTCAAATAGTCACTTACTGGATATAAATTCATGATTAGACTGAGAAAGTCTTCATCTGTTAGATGAGGAATACCTTCTATGTTCTTGCCATGGGGTGATAGACTGATTCCTCGTGGTCCTGAAGGATTATGCAAGAGTTGTTTTTTGACCCAAGTACCTCCTGAGTTCCTAAAAGGGGCAATTTGTATGACTTCCTGAGCATTGATTTTCAAAAAAGAGCTTACTTTGTTTTCTGCTGTAGGAGTAACAGGCCCAAATTCGACAAAGCCCAGTCCAAGATTGAAAAGCTTTGACTTCGATGTGCAATTAATATCAACTCCAGCTTCTGCCCCAATAGGAGACTTGAAATTAATTCCCATACACTGAGTTTTCAAGTAATCAGATGGTTCATTTTGGCTTCTGGGTAGCATGATCCTAAGCCATATCTCAATAAATATTGAACTTGGTAAATAGTCTCTCATTAGAGGATATGCGAATGAGCTACCCATTAATATTGTTATAACTAAAGATAAGTTTTAAAACCTGCTTACAATATTTTAAACATTATTTAGATACGAATCATACCAAAAAGAAACAAAACTAAAATTTATGGATAGAAAATAGTCGAAAAGATATTTTTTCATCCTGCACTACTTTTATATGCTTTTTGGAATTCTTTAAATTTTCAAATTAAACTACTATTTTTTTTTAATTTTCCATATATTTAACTAAATTCAATCAACAAGATCAGAGTCTGCTAGATAGGTAGAAATAAGCAGATTAATGCATATTGTTCAAGCAACTTTATTATAAATTTTCAGCAAACTCAATAATTTCTTAATATTTTTTAGAGAGATATATTTTAAAGCATAAATAGCATCCTAAAAATCATTATATATAAATTCCAGCAACCTTACATATTTATACATTTTTTAGCGCTCATTTTCACAACTAATCAACCAAAATTTTTAATGCCAACCTATATTAATGCAATTGAACATTTTCTTTTAATCTATTAATCCTAATTATAGCATCCTTAAATCACCTCATCATCCTAAAACAAATTTCCTTTCACATCAATCTTATAAAAAGCCATTTCATCAAAGATAAATTTCCTCATTCAAAACTTCTTCTCTTATATTCAAATAATTTTATCTAATATTTCTATCTACTCACCTCTAAGTTTCGTTACCTCATCTTTAAGTTCTGCAACTTCTCTTTCTAAATAGCTATTTCTCTCTTTTAAAGCTTCGTATTCTGACCTTAGAGTTTCAACATCAATATCAGCAGGACTTCCCAAGTAGCGCTTGACAAAACTATGTAAAAATTACTCAATAGCGTTGGAAGGCTTTTCAGGTTCTTCATATAAACCGACTAGAACCCTTGTGAGTTGGTCGATTACCCCGCTTTTTTCAAGGTACTTGCGAAATTCTTCTTTCTTTGAATCAGTTGTTTGGAAGCTCATATTTATTATAGCCATGTTTGTTTCAATAAAGTGCTAGTAACTTCCTGTTTTAAATCTTGGGATTTGCATGAAAATTAGGTGAAGCATGTTGAGAGAGCCAAATTATGTAAAATAATAGTAAGAAAAAGAGTCTTATGCAAAATTATGTTAGAAAATACTTATTTTGTAGATATTATTGTAGAAAAAGCGATATGAAGGAAGATCATATATAATAAACAGCATTTTCATAAAGAATGATTTGCTTTAAGATATAAATAGAGACTAATAGACAGAAACTTTGACTGTTCCCTTGTCATAGGTTCTTGCATGCTGGGCAGCTCGCATTTTATCCCCTGCAAGGATTTTTAAGGCTTCGTCACTAGTCACCTTTTCCTTGTATTCAGGATCGATTGCAGTATGCTCTTTTTTCACAATTGATAACTCGCCTTTGTTCAACCCCTTGCCAGTTAAGCAGCTCATCTCACTATTTCCCATATTAAAATTATAGCATTAAGGTATAATAAGTAATGAAAAGTACAGACTAGGGGAAACTTTCAATTTTATTGCTTGTCTTTGTCGATTTAAGGAATTCTGGAAAAATATATTTTCCAATATAAATAGCCAAAATCATAATTATAAGCTTTTTTGCTATATAGTTTGTAAATATCATTTGATTGCAAATAAACATAAAAATACCCTATAATAAATATCAAATTTTTCACATATAAATCCCATAAATTCTTAAGTAAGCTTATCTTTCTCATATACTTCTCTGTGAATATTCCTAACATCCACTCAAAACAATCTTAAAACCAAGCTAATCACTGACTCTTGTCCATCATTATCTCTCAAATATCTTGTTCATGCCAGTCTCAATCATATGAAATCCTAAGGGAAATTTTTCCAATAAGCAGAGGAATATGGTAAAAATATTTAATGGCCGACGTTCAGACTGAAAGAGCCTTCCAAAAGCAAGAAATAGTCTCTCTGCGCACCAAGAAGTTCTTGACCAAAAAGACATCTACTGGTGTAAGGTACTGGAAGAACGTAGGTCTCGGATTTAAAACCCCGAAATCTGCCTCCGAAGGCACTTACATCGATAAAAAATGCCCATTCACAGGCAACGTTAGTATCCGCGGAAGAATCCTCAGAGGCATGGTTGTTTCCACCAAAATGAAAAACACTGTGGTCATCAGAAGAAACTACCTCCATTACATCCCTAAATACAGTCGGTTTGAAAAAAGACATACAAACATTTCTGCTCACTGTTCTCCAGCTTTTGACACTATCAAAGAAGGTGACATTGTGACAATTGGCCAATGCAGACCTTTATCCAAGACTGTTAGATTCAATGTCCTTAAGGTCCAGCCCAACCAAATCTTTGGAGCCGCAAGAAAACAATTCGTACTATTCTAACAGATTAGTTAAGTCAATACATGGACTCATCATTGTTCCAAAGCATGATGCTAAGATTTCCGTTTAAAGGTTATTAGATAACCCTTACAGAACGTTTTTCGTCCACCCTCGTATATGAGTTTATCAGATAAGTAGATCATAGTCCCATTACCTGGTGAACTCCAACTTCCCAATGCCTATCATAGATGTCTCTATTAGAATAGATTATTTTTCCAATTTTATTCATGTTCCCATCTAGAAATTTTCCTTGGTATAGATTGTTGTGACGGTATGCAATCTTGGCAAAACATTTCCATGCAATTACTTGCAAAGCTCCTATGCTACTTTCATTTAATTCAAGATGCTACCGGTTTTAGATCTTATGTATTCACACAGTCCTTGTTCATTCTCCCTTTGCCAATAGCCTCAGTTAAATATTTACAGCTTGGGTTCCCATGGCTTTAAGAAATCACTAAAGTGAATTCTCGCATTTTTCATGTTTCTTTGCTTAAATTCTATTTTTTTTCTCCAGAGCGTTTAAATATTAAGAATATAATATGATTATTTATTTTATATTAGTTTAATATCTAAAGATATTGATAAGTAAACGTAAATTTTTAATTTAGATGCAAGTGCAAATAATAAACAATAAAATTAGCATGAAATTAATTCTACAATAAATTGATTTAAATTTATAGGTGAATGCACCTTAAAGATTAAAATTTTGCTGTTAACTAAAATATATCACACCTTGCACAAGGTCGTGTTGACTCATTTACAGCCTCATCTTCATCTTCATCTTTTCCTCTAAACTCCCTATCTTTAATATTCTTATTACCAATACCACATTGTGTCCTTAATCTTTATATCATAGCCTGCTGAGTCTTATGTTTTATTTTTAAATTCCTTATTCTTTCTTCTTCATCTCCTGAATAAATTCCTTTTTCATTATTAGCAAGACGGTCTGGAGCATTTTGTACTTTTTCTTTAAGGTTTTTGATTTTTTTGCCTAGAAATTCGTTTTCACTTTCGAGTTTTCGATTTCTTGTTTGAATTTTTAGAACTATGATTCTAATTCAAAGTTTGATATGATTAAAGAGTTGAGTAAATGATCTTATTTTTTCTCTGCTTCAGCGAATATGGCACTTGAGCTTTTGCGGTGGCCGTTCGATTGAAGGCATAGATAATCATCTTGTAATTCAGTAAGCTTGTCTCTCATAGCAATCTTCTCCGTCTTCGTGCTCTTTCTTCTTTCTTACACACTTTCAAACATCTTCTTAAGCCTAGAAATATCATAATTCCTTTGATCAAAACCTTATAAAGCTCTTGATGCTTTGCATACATAATCTCATATATTTTCTTAGTCTCATCTATATTCTTAGTATTCCCTTTTGCCTCTAAAAACTCCCCCATCAACTCTTTATTCTTCTCTTCTTCTAAAAATATCAGATTCTCTAATCTATAACAATCTTTAAGTATTTTCTGATATTCTTCAATATTTTTCCTTTTTGTTCTTTTAATTTTTCGATTTCCTGTTTTTTTTGAGGATATTTTTATGTTGTAGCCTTCAGTAAATTTGTCTCCGACACTTTTTTCACAACATAAATTACAGATACGAAGAAACTTTCTTTCTTTAGGGTGTATTGCTGCGGCTGGTGAACATTTTGCGCAGATTCCTCTATAGCAGAATTTGCAAAAGTGTTTTATGGAGTATAGGATTCCTAGGCCAAATTGAGCTCGGCAGCATGTGCATTTTTTATCACTTTTATATTGGAGACGGTCATCAGGAAGTCGGCCTTGATATGCAAATCTTGTTGATTTCAAGTCACCAATTATAGAAGCATTCATGCTTTCAGAATCAGAGTTTTCAACTTCATTCATTTTTAATGCTTACTAAACTATGGGCTTATTTACTTAAATTTTTCTGATCCATATAAATTTTATAAGCAATCATTCTTTCCTTTGTTCCGCATTCACCTAAATAATAAACCTCTTCATTATTAGAGCCAAGTTCTCTTATAGGATAATAACCTTCTTTATTTTTCATACCATTGGCATTCAGCATTGAAAATTTTTCTCTGAACTTTACAAGACTATTTTCATGACTCTCAAAAAGAAATTCAGCTGCTGATGTATAAATTCTTTCATGCAATCCATTAAACAAGAGAAATTCCAAATATTCTCCACCTTCTTTTATATCTTTATTTTGGGAAGAATCTATTACAGGATTAAAAGTTGGTAAGGGTCTTAAATTATCTTCATTTTCTTCAGCATTTTCAATTGAATCTTCTATTAAAAAATTTGACATCTTTAATTCTCTTATCAATTTTTGGCTTTTATTTTCCAAACTTTCCCTAAAAGATTCAATAGAAGTTCTTTGAAGAAAATGCGCTAATTCGTGGAGTAGAACATAAAACTTTACACCATTGCCAAAATTGCTATCCTCAGTATTTGGTAAACATATAGTCATGTTACTTAATGTCGCTCCGCATACTTTTTTTGGTAAATAAGTTATTATAGCTTTTGATATTGCTTCACGTAGCGCGTTTTCAAGCCTCTCTGAGGATGACAAAGGTTTAAAAAACTTCAGCAATGCATTATGATATGGAAACTCTAATGCTTTTTTAATAAATATTTCAACTAATTCTTCTGGAAGTATCGAGAAATCAAACTCTTCTTTTAATCTACTAAAAAAACAAAAAAAATCAAAATCTCCTTTCTTGGCAGCTAATTGCAATAATTCTGTAGCGATAAATCTGTTAAATGGACTATACAATGATAAAGTTCTTATAATTTGAGTTAATTTAAAGAAATTGTTTAGGTAGCACTTTTTAAAATATTTTTTTAGATATAACCCACCTTTTGATTATTTCACTTCTTCTCAACAAATTGCTTAAGAAAATAAATGACCATCAAAAAAGAAGTGTTGAATTCAGGTAAAATTTTAATATCTGTATCTAAATATTCTTCGAAAGCTGAAGTGAGCAACTCAATATTTGTTTCGGCAACTCTGTAAATATTTTTAAATGACTCATGATTTAAGCATTCTTTTACATTAAAATATTTCGGAAGATACTTGTCTATTGATTTGGCTAATTGATACGAGGTCTTAAAATCATCTATTTTCAAACATTCTAAAATAAAAGTTTGCTCAGTAATTTGCTCTGGAAATTTTTCTTGATATATTTTCAAAGCCAACTTGAATACCTTATTATAGTAATTTATATCTTTGATGTGGGATAAGTCTAAATAGACATCAGCATTAAACTTCAAAAATTAATAGAGACTAATACTAAACCAGCTTTTTTAACATTATCGAAACAACTCATAAGGCTTCAATCGTACTGGTCAAGAGATTCAGACTGAATTTTCCCGATTCCAATAAACTGATGATGACATGGCAAATAGTATTCAAATCCTTGACCCCACTAGAAATATTAATAGTTTTCAGGATACCATTATAAATTTTGCACCGTGATTTAAAAAAATCCAAGAGTGTTATTTTTTCTTTTAACTCAAATTTTGTGTCAACTATTATCAAAGTAAGCTTTCTAAACAATTTTAAAAATTCTTCCAAAACAAGCTTTTTGGCTAATTTGGTATTTGATTTTAATTGATTAAAGCACAAATCTATGCAAAGCAAATGCTCTTTCATTGAGAATAGATTCATCTCTTCATTTTTATAATAAAGCAACAGCATTACTAGGACTTGAGTACTTAAAAAGTTGTTTATAAAATTCAATCTTTTGGCATGATTAT
>MPUH01001363.1:0-17334 GCA_001970955.1 Stentor coeruleus | reverse complement strand
CATCTGGTATCATGCTAGCCTTCCAAATACTCAACCTTTGCATTCAATTTATATAAGAAATCATACATAAATGGCGCATAAAATCCACTTAACATAGCATATATAAGAAATCAAAAATAATTAATTAACCATATATCATATAAAGTTTTATACCAAAAAAGGCTAATATTTCTCAGACGTTATTTATAAATGGAAGGCACCTTAAAGTCAACCAAATCTCCTAAATTCTTTCAATCAACTCGAGTAGATTCATGCCAATACGTGGCAACAAAAAACGGTCAAACCGTTGCTGTATCTTTTCCAGTAACAAAAACTGGGTATAAGGCCCCGAACTCATGGGCAAATCAAAAGAGATCATCTGAAACAATAAGTCATTCTGGAGCAACATATAGAGTTCATACTGATATGCATGCTGGAATGCCTACAAAACCTCTTGTTCCATACAATCCAAATTCTTATAGGTCAAGACTCCCAAGTGCTGATTATGTGGCCCCATATAGAAATGCGAGTCAATTTGAAATAGGTGATCGCACAGCTTGTAGTGCAAAAACTGTATTTAGAACTTCTAATCAATCATTGCTAGTATCAAAAAATATCCTTGAAGGCTTGACAAATCAAGGGATTATTGCTGAAAAAACTAAATGGCACAAGCTTAGAACTTTAGACTAGTTAGTGACTAAATATGAGTTTTTAATCATAAAGCAACTTATAAGAGGAGCTGAGGATTTGATAGTTTTTATAGTAAGTTAACACACTTCAAGGTTTTTTTAGTAGATTCTTTTATTTGATTATTTTGGTGATATTACAGTTTAAATAATAGGATTTTTGATATGATAAGATTAGTATACTAAATGAATGGGATAACAATTATGGGAAATTTGATAAATTTGGCTGAATTTTGGTATGTTGTCATTAAAGCATGCTAAGGTTATAGCGATTGATGAAATATTGAAATATTTAACATGCTGAAAGTATGAATTAGAAGATTAAAAGTATAAAATCTTATGTATAATTATTTTTATACCATACTAGTTATATTCCCAAAAAACACCTAACACTCATACAAATATCAATAAGTTTATGCAAATCTCTAATTCAATTATATCTGAAAATACTTCAAAATTGATACACAAATATAATTGTCGCTTTTATGATAGATTTTAAAATAAAAATTTCAAGCGTTTAAACATATTAATCTTTTGAGATATACTAATAATAGTTTCCAATCATCCTGTGTATTAATCTTATTTCATATTCTATTTTTCAAGTCATCAGATTTTTTCTTCTTCCCTAAACAAAATAATCCTAGTCTTATTTATCTCAAAAAATCTTCATAGTCCTAATATATATATTTTAACCAAGTATAATTCTTTCTAAGCTACCCAAAATGCATCTATCAATCCATTATATATACCAAACATAATTTCTCATTATATCACATCTTTCCCTACAAATAAAATCTGATTATCAGAACACCAAAAGCACTTTCTTTCTATGAATAAAATCTAATACAAACGCTATGTGTCTAGGCTAATTTGGATCACTAATAAAATGGAAGAGATACCTCAAAGTCGTGCCCTAGACGCTTCACCTCTAAGTCCAAATCCTGAAACCAAGCCATTAAATGCTGAAGAAATAGCTGCGTTCAACGATATCTTAGTAACATACTTGACAAGACACGAAACAAATAGACTTGAAGAACTTTTCGGATTGTTCGACCGAAATAGAAATGGCACTTTGAGTCCTCTGGAAATTAAAACTGTAATGGAGCAAGTCTCAGGACATGGCTTTTCAGATGATAAACTACAAAATCTTCTGTCAATTGTTGATAAGAACCATGATGGTCAAGTTGATATTCGAGAATTCATTTCTGTAATGAAGAGGCTAACAGATTAGATTATAGTTTAATTATTCACTTAGATTGATAAAAGGAGGGCTTTGGGGAAACTTTCGAGGATATTTCTTATGTGCTTCAGTTTATTTTAAGGATTTTGAATACTTTTGACTTGAGGTAAGTGAAAAGAAATGTTTTTTATGATGATGGGCAGGATGTAGTTGGGATTTTATGTAATGCTTTTGGATATATTTTTTTAAAGCTCTAAAAATATTACTATGTATGATATTTTGAGGTTATGAGAAGGAAAATATAATATAGATTAGAGATTTATAAGGATTTTGAGTTTGGATAAGAGACTTTTGTGTTGTGATAAGTGCTATGAAATTTTGCTGTTTTGCAAGCAGGGGGACAAAATTTTTTAAAAGCAAGCAGATGAATAAAAGGGATCCCCTGATAGTAAAAGCTACTTATCCATAAGATTATTAGTAAGTTAATAATAACTGCATGATTCTCAAAATTAATGAGCAAATTAATACTGATATACCATGTCCGGTTAGAAGTGTTAGCATGATATAAAAAGTGAAAATTACACTTATTTCGATAAATTTGCAATCTAATTAAAATAGCATTTCCTTTTTATTGGAATAGACGCTACTAAATTAATGATATTCAAATTAATAAAAATGATAAATAGTACAGAAATATATTGAAGATTCTAATAGAAAAATTACTTGAGCTTCAACGTGTGATCTTTAAGATAAGCCAAATTATTAAGTATTATTTTAACTACTTACTTGATGCAATATATAATAAAGTGAAATCATAAAGTATTTGATTCTACACAAACTATCATATAAGTATATTTTTATAACTACCAAATTATAACTAAAAAATAAAAGCTATGAAAGCAAATCTTATCTAAACTTTGTCCAGAATAGGCGATAATCTTATAATATAATAATTTAATAATTTATATAATTAAACTCATAAATTGATCATTTGTAGTCTTATTTCTATTTTCTTCTTTAACTATATAACCCTTAAACTTTGCATTTGATTTTACAGCTAAAACAACTTAAGGCTGAATCTATTTATCTTTTTTTGTGGCCACAAGTACTGTAAAAGTTACCTTTAGGATTACCTAAAATAGTAAAAAAACTCTATGAAGTTATACTCTTTAAGATGCCTGGAACTGCAATGAAGACATTGTTATGAATTATAAATATTTAATTACAAGAGATGATCATAAATCATTAAAGCATATAAGTAAAATTTTTGACCTCATGCATTCTAAAACTCTTCTAAGTTCAAAAATCAATTGTGAAGTCTATGCGATAATAAAAAAAAATGGAATCATGGCATTGGGCGTATGTAATAATCATTTGATAAGGCAGATTGACTATGAAAAATAGCAACTTTTACAAGATCTGTCTTTGTTAAAATATCCAAAATACTCAAATTTTATATATAAGGAAAAAAATTGTATGCAAGATATGCACTTTGTAGTTTATATGTAAATAAGAAATGCTAATTTTGTATAATAGTGCAGAATGCAACCCAGCAAGCTTCACTCATAATGTGTATTACTATGCTTTCAAGCCTGAAGGAGGAAGGTTTATGGTTTTATTTCCATTTTACTCAGCATCAGCTCCAAGAAACTATAAAATCATTGTTATTGGTCTTTTAAACGCTTGTTTAAAACCTTTAATTTAATTTTATTATACATCTTTTCCCCTATGCAATTTGAGTTTTTTTACCGTCGTTGTTGATAAATTTCAGCTTTAAAGTTCAAGGAAATACATAGAAGATTCTATTAACAATAAACTTATATTTAAAATTAAAAGATTTTTAGTTGGATTATGGCTATCCTTATTCCATTTAGTCTTATCTAGAATTTTATTAGCTTTTGCTATCATAGTTTTTAGCTTTCCTCTTTTAGGGTATTTTATGTAAACTAATTTTATTTAAGCATTCTAAATATTGTTTTTATATAAAATTAAAGCTCATAAATGCTTTTTATAATAATTTATTTGAATGATGAGGATTTTATTGATATACAACTAGAAGTTTGTTAGGAGAACTTCATATTTTAAAGCTAAAAATGAAAGGTTTAAGAGCTGAAAGAATCGCACAAAGAATTGAAACTTCTGGAAATGCTCCTCAAGCCCGCTTTGGACATACAGTAACAGCAATTTCTAAGACTAAAGTTATCCTTTTTGGAGGGGCAATTGGGGATACTGGGAAATATTCGATTACTGGTGACACTTTTTGTTTTGATATTGCATCAAGAGTTTGGTCACGAATTGATAAAGTTACTGGATTAGCTCCATCTGCAAGAGCTGCACATGCATCATGTGCTGTAGAAGGTCTTCAATTAGTGATATATGGAGGGGCTACTGGTGGTGGATCTTTAGCTTCTGATGACTTATACTTACTAGATTTGCGTAAAGGTGAAAACGAAGGTAGTTGGATGATTGTTCCAGTTGTAGGGTCTACACCTGGAAGAAGATATGGCCATTCATTAGTCTTTACAAAACCACACCTTTTAGCTTTTGGGGGGAATACAGGTAATGAGTCTGTAAGTGATGTTTGGAGTTTGAATGTTGAAAAATCTCCTTTTAGTTGGAATAAAATCGAAGTCCAAAGTGAAATACCAAAACCTAGGGTTTATCATTCAGCTTGCTTATGCACTACTGGCTCTGCTATGGGTATGATGGTTATATTTGGAGGGAGGACTAATGATCAATCAGCACTTAATGATACTTGGGGACTTAGAAGACATAGAGATGGACGTTGGGATTGGGTTAGAGCACCTTATAAGAATTCTGGTGAGCAAGCTTTTTCTAGATATCAACATACTAGTTTGTTTGTTGGTAGTAAGATGCTGGTTTTGGGTGGAAGGACTAATCAAGTTGGTGAGGTTGTCCCAGTTGAAGCTTATGATACTGAGAGTAGTGAGTGGATGAAGTTTCCGTCAATACAGAGATTTAGACATTCTTCGTGGACGTTTGATTCTGAAGTGTACATACACGGAGGGTTTGAAAATGAAACTCCAAACATCCCAACTGACAGCATAGTTAAACTTGACAGTAGTAAACTTCTTGGAAGAGTTGAACCAGCACCTCGAAATATTCAAGAGCCACGGATGGGTCTTGACCAAAACCGGCCAATCCCTCGGGTGCCCCGAGCAGCTAACAAAACTCCAGAAATCCGCTTAGCTTCTAATGTTCTTGTTTCTATGGGTGGGGAACAAAATGAAGATACCGGTGAGCAAGTTCATAAAGTACCCATAAGCTGTCTCCAAGAAGAAGGTAAAAGACTTGGAGTTAAACCTCTTCCTCCAAGCATGACTAAATCTCAAACAGTAGCCGAGAACATAAGTGGACTTTTTATTGACATGCTCTTCCGAACTCACGACTGGAACAATCTCCCTGAGGTAAAATTCGTCAAAACAGCCTCCAACCCAAACCGCATGCAAATCCAAAAAGACTCAATTCTCTCTTTAATCCAAGAATGTGAAAACATAATGAAACAAGAACCCAACGTCATTCACATGAGAGCTCCAGTTAAGATTTTTGGTAGTCTAAATGGCCAATATATAGACCTTCTCCGAGCATTTGAAAGCTATGGCGAACCTTCAGAACGTCTAGGCGATGGGGATATTGAAAGTTTTGATTATCTATTTCTAGGAGATTATATAGATCGTGGGTCAAAATCTATAGAAACTATATGTTTACTAATGGCTTTAAAGGTTAAATACCCTGATCAGATAATTTTGCTACGTGGACATCATGAAGACCAGCAAATAAATGTTCATTATGGACTTGCTCAAGAATGTAGAACAAAACTTGATGAAGACCCTTCAGAAGCAAATTCTGTATTTTCTTGTTTGAATAGAATGTTTGAATATATGCCTTTATGTGCAATTATTGAAGATAAGATTATTTGTATACATGGAGGTATATCGCAGAACCTTAGGAGTATTGAGGATTTAGAAGTCATTTCTAAGCCTATTAATATAAATCATATGCCGCAGACACCTGAACAACAGACTTTGATGGATTTGCTATGGGCAGACCCTTGTGAAAATGAACGGGAAACTGGATTTAAACCACATACAGCGAGGACTATTTTTGGAAATATTTTTAGATTTGGGGTTGATAGGGTGCAGAAATTCTTGAGTGATAATAAACTTGGGTGCTTAGTCAGGTCGCATGAATGTGTTATGGAAGGATTTGAAAGAAATATCCCAGCAGAAATGATAACTCTTTTCACAGCCACTGACTATTGCGGCAAGTACAAAAACGCTGGGGCTATTCTCTTAGTAAAGAAAAATCTTGAAATCGTGCCAAAAATAATCTACCCCTTAAACACCTCAGCATCCAGTTGGCTAGAAAATGAAGAAAGCCTCCGCCTACGTCCTGCAACTCCACCACGATGGAAACCTAGATAGTATTATAAAATAGTCCTTCTGACTTATTATCAATAATCTTAAAAAAATTTAAACAGCCGAACTTTTCCTACTCAAACCCCCAATATCAGAACACTCTGATTTCTGATATAAAAGCATAGACTCAGTATCAGAACTTATATCAAAATTTATAGCTTTTGCTTGAGGTTTTATATCATCACTTTTATATAGTTTCTTTTTCTTATAAGCATTTTTAACTGTACTTATGGCAACTGGGGATATGACTATGAAGATAAGTATGCTTATGGTTAAAAAAATCACTTCAAAATAATGAATTGAGTTTAGTGACCAGGATTTGCATAAAAGCCATGAGCCGACAAAGATTCCAGCTAAACTTTGGAAGAGCATCCAGATGAGCATTGATATAAAAATACGGGAGTTTTGGAGACCTACACAGTTGTTTATCCATTTGCAGTGGTGGTCAAAGTTTTTAATACACTTGTGACAAGTTATACAGTGATGGGTACCTTTGTGTTTTTTGAGGGAACAGTAAGGGCAGACAAATTCTGCGTTATATTTTTCGTAGAGCTCCTGCGTAGAGAGTACCCTGAGAAGCATGTCAGAACCGTATTCGTAGCCTGGATTTTTGCATGATAAATAAATGAAAAAGCTCAATGAAATGATGAAGATTCCTGAAGAAGTTGCCGAGTATTTAAAATCGCTTTGGTATTTTTGTTGCTCAATGCAAGCTAGAGACCCTGATTGGACACATAACGCAATGATGACTAAAACTAAGTATTTATAAGACTTAGCAGGAGGCTTGCTTCGAAGCAAAGATTTAATATCACGAGTATTGCATATCTCGATAGGTCTTTGATTAGAGAAATTTTCAATATCTATTTTAGCTCCCTTATACAGCAAATGACGAACAATTCTATAATTCCCTGTCATCACCGCTATATGCAAAGGAGTTTCGCCATTAGAATTTTGCAAATCAAGTTCTATAGTTTGAGCTAATATAATAAGACTCATATCCTCATGTCGTTCTCTTATAGACAAGTGTAAAGGGGTATTGTTAAAGTCATCTAAAGGATTTATGCTTAAGGATAAATCTTGGACTAAAAAACAAAACAAAGCTAGTGTCCCATAGCTCGCAGCTAAATGCAAAGCATTCTTACCATTTTTGTCAATCTGCAAAGGATCTGCCCCTAGTTTTATAAACACCTCGGCTATTTTCTATGTAAATTTTACCGATTTGCATCTAGTAATAGCTAATTGTAAAGGCGTTAAATTACTTTCTCTTTTAGCTCTGGCTCTTAGTAAATCTTTTATAAAACTTTCAGAAAAACGTACTTGTAATACAGGGCTTAGAATCCAAATAAAGTCTATAAGCCCTGACTCATTAATAGTTCCTTTGGCTAGCATGTGGAAAATGTTGTAGCCATCGTCTTCTTGTATGTCATTTTGAAATTCAATCATTTCTTCTACAATGTCTTTGAAGTATCTTTTGTTACTATTTGTTAAAGCGATACTAAGGGTGTTCAGCACTTTGGCTGTCATTTTTATATTTTAATATGTATAAAAATGATGATTTATTGATTAATTTTATATATTTTGTCATATTGTGAATTTACCTTTGGTAAGAAGATTTTCTAATAGGATTTTGGTTTTCTGATTTGGGGAATTGGGCGATTTTAATAGAAACAGATCTAAAGTGTTTTGGTTGTATTTATTATGCTATTAGTAAAAATTATAGTTCGAATTGCGAAATCTTTTCAAATTTAATAGTTTATGATATATAAAGCTGCTTTCCCTATAAATAATTTAAAGTATTGTCAAAATTTCTATCAATATCTTATATTTTATTAAATTATATCATCATACAAAACTAATACCGCTTAACAATTAATCCCTCTAAGTTAATCATAAACACACTTATCCAACATCCAAACTTTTCATCTCTCATCACAAGCAAAATTATCATTTTAGGAACCAAAGCATATTATACTAATAAAGCACACCCCATAGTGAATACAAAAAAAATTTCCAATTAGGCTTGGCTACTCTTTTTCCCAAGTCAATTTTGTTGCTGATTTTTATCTTCAAGATACTCTGGCTCTATTTCTACATCTTTCAATCTTATAGTTATCAATCAAAAGTGAATCTGGCATTTCAATTTCAACCTGCACTTTATCCATTTATAACCCTATCATTAATAATCAAATCATTGCCCAAGAATCAGACCTTTCTATAAACTCAAACAACATCCTAGATTCACTTCTTTCTAACATTTTGCAGCATGTTTTTATATACACATTAAGCATAATCGTAGTGGACTTTCTAGTAAAAATCCCTAGCACCCAACTAATTTTATGCACCTTATATTTTGCTAGGATTTTATATAACCTAACTATCTTATAGACCTTCATTCATCAGGTTTTCTGCATCCCCATCTAAGTTTTGCTCTAATCAACACTTTTATTCTTTTATACAAAAATCTATATTTTTTGTGTTTTTAGCTAATCCTAACCCAAATTTGTAGCTTTAAATTGTGTATAGGACATTTAAAGATATGCATATTAATATATGAAGTTAGCAGTTAAGCACATTGAGTTCAGATTTGGAAAAGATGAAAATTTTCCTATCCAACAGGCTAAAAGAGCCCATAGAAAAAGCGTTCACTCAGCTATGAACTCAACTTTCAACAGTTCGCAAATGGTTATTCAAGACAAGACTTTAAATCTTATAATAAAAAGCTTGAAACCTCGTCAACCTATCGACAAATCCTTTGATTTTAATAAGAAGCCTGTCATTATCAAACAAGAAAATTTTGGCCCAAAAACCCAGGATGGGTTGAGTAAGATAGAAAATCTACATGGAAATTCTATTGAAGTTTATGATGGGAAAATAATTGATGTGAGTTGTAAGGAAAAAGAGGTGGATCAGAAAAAACTCAGGAAAAAAATTGTTGTGGAATCGGTATTTAAGGACTTGCCACTTAAGGTTAATTTTAGATATAGACCTTGTTCAGCTAAGGCTCGTTTCAAGAAGACGGAGAAAAGGCATTCAAGGATTTGTTCTTTTTATGAGTCAGTTTATTATAGATTTAATACAACACAGTCACCTAAATAAGATAAACTATGATTGTAAATTAGATGGGAATTTAAGAAATTTTAGATTTATCGGATTATGTGAGAGGATGAATTTGTCTGTATATTGGTGAATGCTTTAGAGATTTAGGGTGATAAGATAGAAAATTAGTGGAGATGAGGAAGATTAACATTTGGATATTGAAAAAGTATTGATTTGAAGAGTGATTTGATATATATTTTTGGTAATATGAGTAGTGTTATGCTGAGAAATTAGATTTTTGATAGGTATTGAGAAACTTTTAGGATGATTTAATAGTTTGCTGAATTTACTAAATTACAGAAAAGTTTTAGTTGATATTATTTCGAATATGCTATTAAATATTGCCTATAATAAGCTTTAAATTCGTATTTAAGGTTTTAACATAAAATCTCTATATAAGCATACTTAACTTAAGCATGAAAATATAATAATTATTTAAATCCTCAATTTTTTTATAGTTTATTTAGCTTATCAATTCTTTTCTATCTTAGCCAAGCTGTATTTCCTATATCATACCTCTAGTCAAAAATCCATTTTTATTACTTCACAGAATTTTTACTTAGCATAGTTTCTTATTCATTGTTAATAATAAAGCTTCATATTTTTTTTTCTGTTGCATAATAAATTATTTAAACTCTTCAAAAGTTTGGAATCATAATTTCATCTATAGTTTTTAACACCTATATTCCCATCTCAATTATTCATATAATTATACCTTAAAACTATAACTATCCTAATTAAAAGTAAACAAGATATCAGGATATACTTTTCTAAGACTTTCTTGAACAGTTTGTGAAATTCCTGTATGCTGAATTGATAACCTTTTAAGCTTCTTCAATTTCCCCAACACATTAATCAGCACATTCCCAGCAGATTCTCCAAAAAAATTATAATCCATAGAAATTCTCTCTAATTCTTTAGCATTAGGCAAAACTAACATAAGCTCTTTTAAACTATCACCAGCCATTTCACATTCATCCAAACAAATTATCCTAAGCCTAGTCAATTTCCCTATAAATGTTGCCAGAACATATGTGGTATCAGCATCAAAAGGGTTAACATGAAGTTCGAGAATTTCAAGATCTTTAAGATTAGAAGAATGATCGGATAAGGCTGAAATGCCTTGACGAGTTATCCGGTTATCTGCTAAAGATAAAAAGCTTAAATGAGGAAAATTGTGAAAGAGTTTTGCTAGCATTACACAACCATCATTACCTAATTTAGTTTTCCATAGGTTCAGAGCCCGGATTTCAGTGAAATACGGTAAGATTACCTCTAAGCTTTTGATTTGAGGACCGGATAAGTTGATGAATTTCAAGTCAATAACTGAAGCTACTGCAGTTTGCTGCATGAAATATCTCTGAAACAATTCACGGATCCTATTCGGTAATATATTTTCATTAATATTGTAGTACTCTCTAACATGATCAACTTCATTACTTGAAGTATCTTTTGGTTTTTCTACTATGACAGGTTTGACAGTTTTTGAATTTGCGCAACCCATATTATTTATTGAATGAAACTTGTACACCCCTAAGGATGATTGAAATAGTATCCTAATAAATTGAATAAATAAACTTGAAATTAAATATGCTAAGATAAATGATAAGATTTTTTTTTCAATTGTTAGGTGATGGGAAAATATTTTATGATAATGGATGCATATATTTAAAAAAAGTTTATATTATGATTTATATGATGTTGCTAAAATTTAAATTTTATTTATGTTTAATTTAATATATATAGCATGGGTTTTTTCCTGTTGAAATTAACTTTATATAGAAACAATCTTAGAATGTCTAAGTAGTTTATAAATAATATAAAGGTTTTTTAATTTATTTATTAACTGGGAATATCTTTTCACAATTTTTGAGTCAAAAACTAAATTATTACTATGAGTTTATAATTAATTTATAAACTCTTATAAGAGGCAAAATAATAGTAATTTTGCTTTTCAATAGATTTGCCACCCAAGTTTAAGCATAATTTTGAGTCAAAAACTGAATTATTACTATGAGTTTATAGTTAAAATTTTAGCTCTTATAAGAGGCAAATTATAATAATTTTGCTTTTCAATAGATTTTTCACCCAAGTTTAAGTATAAGAATCTCCATATTTTTTAAAAGTATAAATTCTAAGTTTGAAGCTTTTTCTTTTTGAAAAGTGCATTTTTCTAATTAATTAACTAAAGGATTTTACTTAATTTCTGGCTATTGTTTTCTAACTTTCCGTATCAAATATGCAACCAAAATCCTAATGCGCCGAAAATCTGTATCTGAATCATTGTTGTTATCGAACTCTTTAGCTTAACTATTATCATATTTAAATCCCTTAATTCATGTTTATATAAACTATAAAAATAACTATTATTTATTGAATAAACTTCATGAACATGATAGAAAATAATATCTTGTGAGCAATTATGCATTTCTCTCAATAGCAATCTTATATTATAACCTTAAAAATATCTATTGTAAAAGGTAAATCAGTTCGGCCATTATCCAATTAAAAATCGAGTTATACTTCCTTAAAAAATGACTGTGAAAAGCAATTTCATTAAGGTTCTCAATAGGCTCAGCTTAGCATATTCAAATTTTAGCTCAAATGGTATAATGTCCAAAACCAAGTTCAAAATTTTTCCTATAAAATAGTAAATTAAATCACTAAGAATTTAGAATAGCCGAGAAATAGCAAAAAATAAATGGTTGAAATTATATAATAAACTTCCCTTGTAATTTTATCAGCCATTTTCTTAATAACTTCTTGAGATTATTGTATCGAATAAGTTCTAGAATGAAAAAATACATATTTTACTGCAAATTTAGCGGCCTTTCGATTAATCGCAGGATTGCCATGCTCAGTCCTTTTATGGATTTTCACATATTTGAAATTAGACTCAATAGTCAAAGATATATTGTGATTTTTGAAGCTGATAGTCTATGCAACCTTAAAATTTACTGGAATCTTGATACTTAATGCGAAATATGAACTATTGATATTTTCTTGAGTTTTAAAGAGTTAGTTCATATGCCTATAAAACTTGGTACTAAAAGCTAAATTCCTATTTGATTGCAAGCTTATACCTGAGGTATTATGAACTTAATAAACAAAACTTTTATAGCTTATTTTAAAACATCAGATTCTAAGCTTGCTATGCCTATTAAATTTATGTCAGCATATCTCATTGTTATATCAATTTATAAGGATTGATAGGCTAATTTTTAGAAGAAATGATCTGCACTATAATCTGTGCATTTATTATTTAAATCTAAAGGTAGGAGGATATAACTTCAAAAGAGACTATTAATTGCTGATCTAGAGTTCAAAAGTACAATTCCATTGTATTTTACTTGCAGTAGTTCTTGGCTTGCTCTAAGGAGAATGAGTTAAGATTTACTTTTGAAAATCTTAAAAGGATTATTAAAGAGAATTACAGAGTAAGAAGAGAGAATATAATAATTTATTATACAAATATATGGTTAGGATTTTTTTGGAAATATGACTTTAGAAGAAATAAATATAAGATAAGTTTTATGTTTACTTTGACAGATGATGATTTTAATGTGTGAAATAGACCAATTCTATAAGATAGATAAAAGATTGTTTTTGATGAATTAAATGCTATGATGAGAAATTCTATTCTTAAGTTAAATTATTATAAAATTAGAATAACTTTATTATTTGGGGTTGTATAAATATGATTTGAGGACATTTATATGAAATCATATGCAATGCATAAAAAAAATTTACTGTGATAAAATTAGATAATTTTGTAATATGAAAATTCTAGTTTCTATAAGAAAATAATAATAAATCTCATCATCTAAGCCACCAACTTTTGAAGTGAGCCAAGTCTCTCTCTTATTTCCCTCATAATAAACTTTATTCTAAAAAAATCAAATAAAACACACAAAATGGAAAATAGCTCAATAAGAGCCTTAGTATCAAAACTCTGTCCCTTAGATATTGCAGAATTTTCATTGGAAACTGAACTAGACCTTATAAACCAAAGGGACATTGCAATGGATGTTATAAGAACAAGGTCTAACACCCTAACACCGGAAGAAAAAATTTTATTAGAGCAATTACTGACTTTTTACTGCAAAACAGAAAAAGTCTCTTATAAGCAAGGTATGAATGAGATATTAGCGCCATTCCTTTTACTTAATAGGCACAATATCCCTTTACACATTTGCTATATATGCTTTAAGAACTTTGTAGCAAAATTCATACCAACACTTTTTGTTGACGATGTATTTTTTATTTAGTCTTTTAGGCCTTTAAGCGGACTTTTTATTATAACTAAGCTAATACTGAAGTATCATCTGCCTGATATCAGCACTTGCTTTAGTAATAATGAAATAACTCCTGACATCTATATGACAACTTGGTATGTGACAATGTTCTCAAGCAAAATAAAAAATCTTGGCTTATTATATATATTCTGGCAAAACCTTATTGAAAGCGATGATATTTTATACATAAGCTACTTCGGCATAGCTTTACTAGATTTATTTAAGCAAGAAATCAGAAACCATGAAGCTCTAACCCTTCCGAACGTTTTTAAAAAAATCTGCATCGAAAACTCTGATACCTTGCAGATTGCCCTACAAAATACTAATCAAATCAAAGCGAATATGCCATCCACAGCTGAAATGATATTAAAAAAATACAACATGTTTTGCTTAGAAAATACCGACTCATTTGTCGAAGTTCTAAAAAGCTTCATATGTCTATTGATTCTCCCTAAAGAAATCCTCGTCCAAACCTATTCCACACAGCATGGTCTGCAACTGTTCCAACCCTAAAACTTGCAAAATCAAAAAACTAAACTGCATCCTAATAGACTGTAGACCAAGTATTGAATATAAGCAAGGAAACTTTCTAAATTCATTTTTACTAAGTAAAGAAGCCCAAATAAATGAGGAAAAGCTTTTAAACTATCCTAAAAGATTTATTTCTTATATGAAAAACATGCATATCGCTCTCATGGGATCGAATTCTGAAGAAGAAGAAGGAAGTGTGGTACAAAAACTGTATAATAGTTTTATACAGCATGAGTTTCCTTATGTTAGCATTATTGATGGAGGGTATCCAGCTTGTCATAAATTTGCCATGCAGCATAATTTAGAGATCAAGTCACATAAGCCTTTGACTTGCTTAGCTTGTGGTAAGCCTGAGAAAACTTTAATCGAAAGTGGACTCAATAAATTTTTCCTAGTCGGATGCATATATGACCAACCTAAATCTAAAATTGTCATTGAACCTATAGATAAAGAAAAAATCTACAGATGCAGCCTTGATGAAACACAGTCAATTGAAGATAATAGCTTAGGGTTAATTGTAACATCAAGCCAACTTATAGTCTATAACATCCTTATAAGCAAACCCAAAACAGTTTATGAAATAAGCAAGCTGAAGAAAATATCGAACCATCGAAGCAAAGACGATGTCCTTTATTTCAACTTTTCAGGTGAGCAATCTAAGTTAGCATTTGTATTAAAGTCTTCAGAAGTTAAAGAATTTATATTAAAAGTCAGAAGAAATTTCCAAAAATTAAAAAAAATCGACACATTAGAAAAAAACAACAGTCAAGCTTAGCATTTTAAAATAAACCCCAATTTTTTATAATTATATATTGAATTTATATTATTAATATGTCAGCCATATGCAGAATATGTCTTGAGACCTCATCAGAAGATGCACTTATTAGTCCATGTCAATGTAAAGGTTCACAGCAATACGTTCATGCAGCATGTCTTGATAATTGGCAAGAAACAGTTATAGATACTATGCTCACAAGGCCAAGTTCCATGTCATTTTCTAGACTTGCCAGATGTAGTACTTGCAAGACAACTTATTTTTTCAAGTCATTTGATCTATGTTTGGGATGAATATAGGTATTATAGATATGGAGCTTGTGCTTTGTTTTTGGCGCTTTTGTGGATTTTGGATTGGTATTGGGCTTTGAGTATTTTTGCCTTAGCCTTTTGTGTGATTTGCTATTTTACAGCACTCAGGCCTCAGATTAATAGGACTTTTAAAGGATTTAGGGTTGGGCTTATTAGAATTGGTAGGCCGGTGGAAGGCTTGCAAAAAGGGATTTTACTTGAGGCAACAGAAAAGATATCCAAAGGGATTTTTGCACAATCAAAAGTGCTGCTAACAGAATACAGTAGGCAAAAAGCAATTGGTTTTATAGTCAATAAAGGAATGTGTAATATATAATTAGCGATCAGAGAGAAAAACATAAAGTTTGGTGGCCCAGTGAAGATATCAGTAACACATAATATTCATAATGGTCAATATGTTGAAGGATCGCAGCATGTTGTAGAAGAAATCTACTATGGTGGTAGAATTCTTGGCATACCGGGTGATGAGAATATTAAAGTCCTTAATGTTAATGGTCATGCTGAATGGAAGCCACTGCAGTTGGATGGAGAAATCAGATCTGGTGCATGGAGAATTTTAGGCTCAGCAACTTCAAATGATGTTTTCTCAAATTAAAATTTTACTGAATAAAATCAATAGCCATATCAATATTAACTAATAATCATTAAAATTATATGCAAATATTGCATGTATATAATCTCTTATTATCTCAATACCTAGCCCTAAATCAAAATCCATTATCATTTGTCAATTAATTTACCTAGATGAATAATGCTTTATCGGATTATACGCTCCAGGGGCCGGCGTGATGGCATTAGCGAAGTTAATAACCCTTGCACTTTTCGGTATCGTAATTTTTGGTGATGACATCAAGCACACATCAGGATTCTTATTATAATCTGTAGGCCCGGGCACTTTACTATTCGGATTTCCCATCATTCTCTTCTGTTTTGGGAATGTTGGCCCTTTACTATAAGAAAACTCTGAAATCAGTTTATAGTCTTCAGAATGTAATGATGCAGTTGACTCTTTACATCGAGATGACCCACGACTATCTGGATGATATAAATTTCTAAAAGAACTTTGGGACTTAGTTTTAGTAAATTGGGACTTTTTATCTAAATCAGACTTAGCCCCGATTTCTGGTGTTGGGGGTATAATAGGCTGACTAGTCCATATAGTATCGACAAGGGTACATAAAATAATTTTCAAAGAATCTTTGAACCCAGGGACTGATAAAGAGTTCTTTATCACAGTTTCTAATGATGTAGAGATTAAATAGATTTCCCCGCTTGATTCTAGGTATTCGTAGTGTTGGTATATGTTAGTGATATTCTTTAAATTATTCTCGAGTGCTAGCTTAGCCATTATTATGATGATTTTAGGCTTAAAGTTGTAGCTGAAAGTATGAAAGTAAGGATTTTGGGTGTGGCTTATAATAAGGTTGAGATAAGTAGGATTTGCTGATGAATATGAATGGATTTAGAAGATAAATAAATATTGTGTGAGAAGATGGAAATTGTGGATTCTAGATACTGAGAATCGAATAAGGAAGAGAGATGAGAGAATTTGTAGATGTTAAAGTATGGTAGATGCTAAAGTATGAGAAATTATTTTCGGAAGATTTTTGATGTGAATGAGAAAAAGTTCTGATCTGGGTTATTAATTAGATTTGCTGTGTGATTTAGAATATTTTTGGTTGAATGCAGATAGGAGATTTTAAAAAATGTTTTAATTTTTTGGATTAAACTAAATGAAGGATAAAAAAGTAAACTATATTTTTATGTAATTTAGATAGTGCTTTATTCAGGACCTATAGTCGGATTAATAAGATAATGTGATAAAGAATGAAGTAGTTTATGAGATTTTTAATTTCTAAGATGAAGAGTCAGTTAATATGTGGAGAAACTCTCTAGAGTTAAGTCCTCTTTATTTATGGGAAGAAGATCACTTTAATCCTAAAAACTTCAAACTAGATTTTATCTGAAAGAAATAGCATAAATAACTTTATAATAAATTCCAATATAGGCTAGAGTATTTTACACACTAAACACTGTAATGC
>MPUH01001362.1:0-17340 GCA_001970955.1 Stentor coeruleus | reverse complement strand
TCTAAACCAGTTTAAAACTTAAATTTTATGTTTATGCTTATAATATGAATAGTATTTTAAGATACTTTAATCTTAAATTATCATAGTCTATATATAATATATATCTTTTTTGATTATAAGTTATTATTATAGCTAAGACAATAACAATTTTATCCATTTAAATAATATAGATATCTAAAATATTTAACCATAAATCAACTATAAGTTTAAATCTTCATTTAGGTTTTACAATATTAATTAGCAAGACTAATATTAAATATTTAGAGGTAAAATGTATATGTGCCTAATTTTTATTTGCAAAAAAATTCGCATTAGATTTTATATAATTTTGTGTGTTGTAAGAGAATATATACATAAACGAATAAATTTTTACACATAAATCATATATTTATCGAAACATTATAATCAATTCAGATTTTTGCAACTTGCCAACACCAAAAGCTCAAAGCAACCTTGACAAATCAATTTATATCCTAAAAAACACCTAAAAAACTCATAAAATAATCCAAAATATTATCTAATCCCATTACAACTCACAAAAGCCCATGATTTAAATAATAAAATCTTCTCATTACAATCTCATAAAAAAGCCAATAAAAATTACCTTCAACTTTTAACAATCCTAACTTTCTTCACCCTTAATCTCACATTTCCTATCTTCTCCTATCAAAATTTCCTTCACCTTAACTTCTCTAATAATCCCAACAGCTACAATCTTATTAAAATCTTTAATAACAATTCTTCCAAGATTCTGATTTTCAATAAAAGTTTCTACACACATCGGTCTTACAGGAACTAATTCAACAATAGCCCTATCCCCATTTGTAAGAAAACTTGGTTTAAACTCACTCACAATCCCAGTTTTCTTATTAATTCTCATCAATAAATCACTAAACCTACAACTACTCCGCGCAGTATGACAAAAAACCAAAGGTGAATATCCAACACAAAACCGATTTAAACAATTTAAAACCGTGATTTCTGCAATAAAACTCGTGCATTCTTGTATAGGGTCACATTCAGGATCACATAAAATCATACCACTTTTTATTTTACAATAATCAATATTAAGCCCAATAAAATCCCCAGGAAATGCGACCTCTAGATTTTCATTATGCATTTCAATAGATTTTATTCTTTTTTTAATCCCTAATGGAGCTAAAGTTACCATCATACCAGGTTTTAATATCCCAGTTTGTATACAACCTATAGAAACAACACCAATTCTATTTATATTATAAGTTTGTAGTATTGGTAAACGTAAAGGTTTATTTTCATAATGTTTTATTGGTGGGGTTATTTTATTAAGTGTTTCAATAAAAGTTGGACCATTATACCAAGGTAA
This sequence comes from Stentor coeruleus, assembly GCA_001970955.1. Classification (NCBI taxonomy): domain Eukaryota; phylum Ciliophora; class Heterotrichea; order Heterotrichida; family Stentoridae; genus Stentor; species Stentor coeruleus. The sequence goes on along the minus strand of MPUH01001362.1, from coordinate 15,995 downwards.
ACGTAAAGAAGGGTTAAGTAAATTATCCCCATAAATACCTGAAACAGGAACAAATTGTATATTTTCTGAAGTGAAGCCTATACTTTGTAAGTATTCAGATAATATATTTTTTATAGTGTTGTATCTATTTTCTGACCAATCACAGGTTTGATGATCCATTTTGCTGACACAGACTACAATTTGCCTTATGCCAAGAGAAAATGATATAAAAGCATGATCTTTTGTATGACCCCAACTACTCATACTTGATTCAAATTCTCCTTGAGCTGAGGATACTATAAGAACAACTATGTCAGCTTGAGAAATCCCTCTGATTGATTTGTTAATAAATTGCTTATTGCCTGGGGTATCAATTATTGTATAATAAAAGTTTTCAGTCTGCAGTTTTCTTATTGATATATTTATTGACATGTTACGATATCTTTCTGTATGTAATGTGTCTAAGATCCATGCATATCGATATATAGTATCACAACATATGCATTCACTTATAAGATTTGCTTCTTTTGTAATTTGGTCCCAGGTTTTTTTGTCTATCCCGCCCGTTTTTAACATCAACTGGCCGATTAATGTTGACTTACCAGTATCATTGTTGCCTATTATTGCAGCTTTTATATGAATTTTTGATTTTGACATTTTGATGTATTTTATATGATATAATTGTTTCTTTATACACACGAATATGAGGTTTTTATTAGAAATTTTATCAAAATAGAGGATTTTGGTCTTTTTAGTTATTTTTAAACTCGTAACTAGGAGTAAGATTGATTTTAAATGACCTAATAAAGATGTTAAAATTTTTAGGAATTGTAAATAAAATGGATGCCTTGTTATTATATTTATGTTTTAATTTGTAGTTACATCAAAAAAATTACAAATCATCGATTTTTATCTTATAGCTTGAAGGATTTTGAATATAAAAACCTAAAAATTTTTTCTGTCAAAAAATTTTTTTTTAACCCCAACAACTATTCTTATCATGCATGCAGTCCTAATAAAAAGCTGATCTCTACTTCTACAACAAAATCTTTTAACTTATAATTTTCTATTTAAAACATATATAAAACCATATATAAGATCCTATCGGTATACCTAATATTTTCCACAAAAAGACCTAAAAACTTTCTCCCTAATCATAAATTTCTCATAACAAACTTCTTTTTATATCAAATCTAACCTAAATCAATTATTTAATAACATTCATCTCTTATCCAAATCATATCAACTTTTAACCCCTATACCTATCAGAATTTTTCTTTATATCTCCTCATAACTCCAAAACTATCCTTTACACTTCTTTCTTCAATTTAATCATCATAATCTTATCATCATCCTCTTATTCCTCACATTCTTCCTAAAAAATTCAAGTTTTTTTTTTTACAATCATATCACAACTTTATCTAATTTCCCTACATCAAAACTTTATATTTCCTTTGAAACCAACACAAAATGCATCCTAACAAATCTTAATCCTCTAAAAACTCAAAATCCATGATGGGAAAAATATTTTATTTCACAGCTGCATTTTCATTGGCTAAATTAAAGATAAAAAGGCAAAATGGTTTTTCAAAATTATAAAAATGGGCAAAGAGAAGATTCACGTTAACCTCGTCGTTATCGGTCACGTCGACTCTGGTAAGTCCACCACCACCGGGCATTTGATCTACAAATGCGGAGGTATCGACAAGAGAACTATTGAAAAGTTCGAAAAGGAAGCTAGTGAAATGGGTAAATCATCTTTCAAGTATGCATGGGTTCTTGATAAGCTAAAAGCTGAAAGAGAACGTGGTATTACTATTGATATTTCCCTTTTCAAATTCCAAACTGAAAAGTTCTACTTCACTATTATTGACGCCCCAGGCCATAGAGATTTTATCAAAAACATGATCACTGGAACTTCACAAGCTGATGTTGCTATTCTTATCGTCGCTTCAGGTAAAGGTGAATTCGAAGCTGGTATTGGCAAAAATGGTCAAACAAGAGAACATGGTCTTTTAGCTTTCACTTTAGGTGTAAAACAAATGATTGTTGGTGTTAACAAAATGGACGATAAATCATGTAACTGGTCTCAACCAAGATATGAAGAAATCAAAAGTGAAGTTTCTCAGTACTTAAAGAAAGTTGGCTACAACCCAGATAAAATTCCTTTCATCCCAATATCAGGATGGCTTGGTGATAACATGGTTGAATCATCACCTAATCTTGGATGGTACAATGGTCCAACCCTTCTTGGAGCACTTGATATGATTATTCCACCTAAACGTCATTCAGATAAACCACTTCGTCTTCCAATTCAAGATGTATACAAGATTTCTGGTATTGGTACAGTCCCAGTTGGCCGTGTTGAAACTGGTTCAATTAAAGCTGGTATGGTTGTTGTCTTTGCCCCATCAGGAGTTACTACTGAAGTAAAATCTGTAGAAATGCATCATGAAACTTTAGAAGTTGCTAACCCTGGTGACAATGTTGGTTTCAATATTAAGAACGTTTCAGTTAAAGATATCAAGAGAGGATATGTTGCTTCTGATACTAAAGCTGACCCTGCTAAGGAATGTGAAAATTTCACTGCACAGGTTATTGTTTTAAATCACCCTGGTCAAATTGCTGCTGGTTATACTCCAGTTCTTGATTGCCATACTGCTCATATTGCTTGTAGATTCCATATTATTCAAAAGAAAATTGATAGAAGAACTGGTGCTTCATTAGAAGATGAACCTAAAGCTATTAAGAGCGGTGATGCTGCTATGATTGTTTTGGTTCCAAGTAAAAATATGTGTGTTGAAACTTTCACTGAATACCCACCACTTGGAAGATTTGCTGTTAGAGATATGAGACAGACTGTTGCTGTCGGAATTATTAAGGAAGTTAAAAAGAAGGAAGCTGGTGCTGCTGCTGTTGGAAAAGTTGGTGCTGCCGTTGGTGGAAAGAAGAAGAAGTAAGTAATAGATGAAGTTTTATAATTTGTGTTTTGTATATTTTATGATGTGTATTATTTTTGTGGATAATATAATTTTCATTAGGATATTTATGCTTTTTATTATATTGGTATATTAAAATAAATTGCTTTTAAGATTAAACAATGGTTGTAAGATTGGAGTGATGAAAAAATGCTTAAGAAGTTTTAGTAGGTACTGCTGGGCCAAATTTTGCAACCTTTTAGATATGTTGGATTTTTAGAATATTTAAGAAAGAACTCAATCAAACTGAAACCCAGGACCAAACTCTCTAACAATCCTTACATTCACAATATCTCAAATTTCTAACAACAATTCTCCCAAAATGATTTTTTCAGTAAAATCTTCAACAAACATCAAACTTAAAAGGAACTAATTCAATAAAAACCAAAATCAAAAAAACTTTATGACCTTCCAAAAATCATATCCCATAATTAAACCTACAAAAAAACCTCATATCCTCAATAAACCTTATCCAACAGCCAATTTCTCTCTAAAATTTTATCCTAATAAATCTCCTAAACACTCCATAACATAACTAGGCCTATGTTCATATTTTTCAATCCCATCCCTATTCGTGACCCCACTAAGTACCAAAATCGTGTCAATCCCAGAATTAATCCCCATCATAATATCCGATTCCATACTATCCCCAATCATAACCGTCCTAGACAAATCTAATCCATGTTCTTCAGCAATAAGTTCAAACATAAAACTTAAAGGTTTACCAATAATCTCAGCTTTTCTTCCAGTCGCTGTTTCTAAAAATCTTAATGAGCATCCAGAAGCAGGAATCCTCATCTTACCAAATATAAAAAACCTATCCGCATTCAAACCAATAAATCCTGCACCATTTTGTAAACAAGCACTACAATACAAAGCTGCAAAATAATCGAAATTCACATCATAAGCTACAACTATAACATCAATATCATTTTCAACATCGAAATCTGCGAAATCTTCAACTGTTTTAAGACTTTTACCCATTTCTGCAGGATAGATTATATGATATCCTGCATTAGTAAGACATTTTCTTAGTCCAGGCATTCCCATTAAAGCAATTTTTTTTGCATTTGGGTATTTTCTTGATAAGTATTTTGTTATTGCTGTACCTGTTGTATAGAGGTTTTTCACATCAGCTTCAAAGCCCATTGCTATGAACTTGGTTTGTAGTTCTTCTCGGGTTAAAGCTGCGTTGTTAGTGATGAAAAATACGTTTTTCTGTGTTTTTATTAAGTGGTTGATTGCGTCAACACTTCCTGGAATTGCCGTGTGGCCGTTCCACATAACCCCATCGAGGTCTATACAGAAGTTGTCGTATTTTTCTAAGAAATTCATTTAGTATATTTAGAATATGATGATTAAGATATAAGGCTTGGGTTTGAAAGGAATAAAATTAATTTAGAGATGATGATAGGAATTAAGGGTGTGATGAGGTATTTATTATTGTTTTATAAAAACTTTTAGTAATTTTATGATTATTGTTGAAAAGTTGGATTGGATTATTTTATAAAATATTAGATTATAGATTTTGATTTAAGATAACTGTTGGTTAATTATATACCTTTAAGGATTTTTGATTTTTTAATTGACTATCTCAGTAGGTGTGAAGAAATTTTTATAATAGCTTTAAAGTTTAATATTTTGGTTGATAATTGAATAAGCATCATGTCTAAATGTTTTAGATAATTTATTAAGATGGTTTATATATCCTGATAAAAAAATTAGCTTGAAATGAGTAAATATTTTCAAATCAGTGATAACTAATACCTTTTGCTCCTTTAATATTAGCTCCATCTAATATCGCTCCTTTAAGATTTGCTTGCAAAAGATTAGCATTTTCTAAATTAGCCACAAGAAGATTCGCATTATTGAAATTAGCTGATTGTAAATCAGAATATCTAAGATCTATGCATCCCATTTTTGCTTGTGTGAAATTAGCTTCACGACATATAGCTTTGTCCATTAGATTTCCACACAAATTTGCTTCAACAAAAGCAGTTTTTCTTAGTAATGCTCCAGTAAATATTGTCCCTCTTGAAGTAACCCGATAGAAATTAGCCTCAGACAATAAAGCTTCAGTAAAATCTATATCTATAAAAACGCAATTACTAAAATCGCTTCCTTGTAAATTTGCCTTCCTAAGATTTAAACTCCTAATTATTATCCCGGATAATTTAATATTAGGTGCTTGTAAATTTGGGAAATTTGCCATATGCGTAAATTCTATAAGGGACAGATGTGTAACCATACTTTTTACCTTTATCTCCATAAGTAATGTTTCCATAGAATTCAATCGGAAAAACTTGGCTTCTTTATAAATTTCATCAATTAAATTAGTATTTTCAATAGAAATATTAACCTGCTTGGTGTTAAGATAATTTAGAATGTGAATAAAATATTTTCCATCTCTATCAAAGAAGTAGTATCCTTTTTTATCTTGTGGAATTTTTAAATGACAAGTGAATATGTCGATAAACAAGCATCCAGTTTCACTACATAATATATCTTTATTTGCTTCATACTTGATTCCTCCGATATTAAGCTTAATTCTATTTGACATATTTTAATAATAAATCATGTTTAGAATGTGCTTATATGAAATTTCTGCTGGTTTTAGTTATTATTAAATAAAAGAATTTTCTAAGTAATAAAACCTCATCATCTCATAAAAAAATCCAAAAAAATAGCATCTTTAGCATCCATAAAAACCAAAAAACTAACTCCACAGTCATAAAATACAAATTCTGCATCAAATCAATTAAAATAATCACAAAAACTCAAAAACCCCTTAAAAACCTTTACAAACTTATCCCATAACCTAAAACTTTCATATCAAGAATATCTTTTATCCTTGAAAAGCCATACTTCCTAATCATCTCCTCTCAAAAATCCCAAAATATTCCTTACTAAAACCAAGCATCTAAAAAAAAACAACATAAAAAAATCATAAATTATTAATAATATATTAATGCAAGATCCCTTAGAAACTCTTTCTCAGAATCAACAGAAACTCATAAAAGAAATCAAACGGACTTTAGAATCAGAAAAGCTTTCCCTTTGGAGTTTTAAAGCTGAACTCAATTCTGTTATGCAAAAACTAGCAAAAGTCCAAAATACTATTGAAAACATTGAAAATACTTATTATCATATGCAACAAGAAGCTTTAGATGCAAAACATGAACTTGATTTTACTTTAGAGCTTATAAATAATACAGTTTTAGTTGAAATACTTGAATCATCAACTCCTTGGAAAATTATTCAAGATATATGTTCTGGAATATGCAGCATGCTTGGGCTTTCAGAGAATAGTTGGACTAAGTTTTTGGTAAAAAATATATAGAAACTAAGTAAAAAGTCTGAGGATTTAAAGGAAATAATGAAAGTTTTTACACCAGAAACTGTTTCGAGTGAAAGCTATAGTTTTGTTAGTGGANATATGTAGCATGCTTGGGCTTTCAGAGAATAGTTGGACTAAGTTTTTGGTAAAAAATATATAGAAACTAAGTAAAAAGTCTGAAGATTTAAAGGAAATAATGAAAGTTTTTACCCCAGAAACTGTTTCGAGTGAAAGCTATAGTTTTGTTAGTGGAATTATTATTTTTTTTATATTATTTTTGGATTTGCTGTAAAAAAATACAAGTGGAATTATAAAAAAACACGGCCTTGGACTTAGGGTCAAAGATGGGAAAATACCTGAAGAATTTGCCTCAGTGACTAAATGGTTTTTAAATGCATATATTTGGGTAAGTAAAACTTTACAGTTNCAGTGACTAAATGGTTTTTAAATGCATATATTTGGGTAAGTAAAACTTTACAGTTTGATGAACTTAATCAAGAGCTTGCCGGGCTAAATGTTAAACATAATAAAGCCTATTTAGAAATGAAAGAAATAAAAGAAACTATTAAAGATACAGATGATAAAATATATAAATTATTAGAAGCTATTGATATATGTGAAAAAAACATTAAAAGAAGTAAAAACTATTCAAATTGTGAAAGCTTTGAGTTAGATTCTTTGAAAGCTGAGCTTTTTAATTGTGAAGGAGTGCTTAAAAAATGCCGAGGAACAAAAGAACTTGTTATAGAAGATACTCCTGTTAGTATACTTATTGATAGTTTATTTGTAAGCCAATGCTATTCACCTGATCCTAAAGTTATTGAGTTTAAAAAATACTCTGAAGATAGTATCATCGAACTCCCAACACAAAGAAATATGCCTGTTTCTAATAATACTTTTGAAAATACTTATAGTGAGACTATAGAAACTAAAAAGCAGATATCTAAAACATCAAAAAAGAAATGTTGTGGATTGATACTTAACTGTAAAAACCCTTAATCTAAAATTTTCGTAGGAGTGTATATTGGTTTATTATTTCAATGCTTTTCCCTTTATAGACATATGAAATTTTTCGCCTATAAGCTTAGTTATAATAATAACTATTATTATAATAATTTAGTATAGCCAAACACATTAATTCAATAAATTAAAACTGAACATTATAAACTATTAAAAAATCACCTTAACTATATTTGTAAAACTATATTTAATATAAAATATATAAATGCATGAAAACTACAATGTAATGATGTGGTGTCTTATAGCTGTTGAAATAATTGTATATGTTTCAGTTGCTATAATGCTCATGAAAAAACGAAGAAATAGGCTTATTAAAGTCAGGTGCATATTTTTATCACAGATTGGTTTATGGGCTGGGTTTAGTGAAAATATTATCGTGATTATTGTATTATCAAATTACCTTGAAGATGAAAAAACAAGTAATTTAGGTCTAACCCTCGTAACATTTGCTCATTTTATTGTGCATTACTTGTTTTTTTTGCCTTTTTTATTAAGATCTTATAGAATGTATTTAATTTTCAAACTTGACAAAGACTGGGATGAAAATGATTTCACCTTTATGAAAAAAATTTCTAGGACTAAAGAGATATTTTTGATAAAACTTTTAGTTGTAATTTCACTTCCAATTATTACATTGGCAATTTGCTCTTTTACAATAGGAGGACAGGTGGATTATATTATTTTTGACGCATCTAATGAAAAATCTTCAGATAGTATTAGTCAATTAACTCAATCTATTGGCCTACTTATAACTTTTTTTGAACAGTTTTTCTGTGTTTTGTCTATAAATGCATTAAGAAATATAAATGATGATTTCTTTATGAAACAAGAATTAATATTGGTAAGTCTAGCTTGGCTTATTACAAGTCCAAATAATACTTTTGGATTTTATTCGATTTTTGCATACCAAATATTGATAAGAAACACAATTGTATTCACAATGAGTTCAGTTTTACCTTTGATAAGATCTTTTATGCCACAGCCGCTAGATATCCCTGTGACTGAAGAAATTTTAAACTTTTTTCCTTTGATGATCACTAGTGAATTTTGTATGAACGCTTTTGAACTTTATATAAAAGACTCTAAAATACAAGTTGATGATAAATATGGGATTTATTTTCTCAATATGTGGCTTAAGTGTGAATATGCTAAAAATGCTACCGAAAACCTAGACTCTCTAGATTTTTCAGATGAAGAACTTCAATCTTTACCCAAAATCCAAGAACAAGCTTTTTCTATACTTGAAACAATTTATTATCCCCATTTCAAAACCTCTCCTCAATACAACATTTGTCTTAAAGAAGTCAATATTCAAAATCTTTATTTAAGCCGTTTGCATACAATCTCTTTAGGATATTTGTCTAATTATCGTTCATAAATAAAGTCCTATTAATAAAACTAAAAATTTTAAATTGAAAAAATAAACTGACTAATTTGTTCAAATAAAGCATCTTTTCTGATAAGATATTGATAAAAAAGGGAAATATTTAATAAAACTAATTAAAATGTATATTTCCAAGAAAATTCACAATTTTTACATATGACAAGACTATATAAAAATTACGTTATCATAATTTCATCACAACATCTTTGAGGAAATTGATGAGTTGTTGTATTTTCTGAGTTACATTTTTTACATTTAGTCACATTTCTTTCAAGAGTATTGTTAATTGATTGAAAATTTGAGTTAATGTTTTCGATTAAGTCTTTTCTGATTTTTTCGGTTTCTTCTTTATGTGATTCCGATATAAATTGTTGAAGATCCATTTTGAGTAGAGTTTCTGGAGTTATCTCCCTGTTTAGAACTGAGTTTTTAAGTTCGAGATACTTTGTAAGATGGAATTTAATAGATCTCAATTTTGAAGCGTAGTCGATTTTATTATATTTATAAGCTTCTTCTTCGATTTCTTTAGCTAAGTCCTCGTTATTAAGAGTTTTATTGAGCATTTGGATGATTTTGTTCCGGGAATTTTCTGAGTGAAAAGATCTTTCTTCATTTTTCCTCTTAGCTGCGACAATTGGTCTATTTGGATCATTTCGTTCCGGGAATTTTCTGAGTGAAAAGATCTTTCTTCATTTTTCCTCTTAGCTGCGACAATTGGTCGCCATTTGTTTATAAGATTGCAGATTATGATTTTCAGGCTCGGGTACTTTTTTTCGATGCGTCTGAGGGTTATGCCAATTTTAGTTTCTTTAAGGATATCGTAAGATATTTGCACTTCTTCAAGAAGACTAATGATGTTTCTAGTAGAATCTTCATCACTAGCATCTAATCTATGCTGATAATCTTTAACTTGTTCTAAGCTATCCATTTATATATCTTAAACTAAAATTCTTATAATTTTTTAGAAGTTGGTATAATTAAATAATTGAAGTAAGTTTATCTTGTCGTAACATCAGATTTTTTGTTACTCCCACTATATTTAACAGCTCTCACACTTTTAATTTCCTTATCAGAATTTGCATTATTAGCCATTTGTTTCAATTCCAAATACCTCTCAATTCCTTTAACTTGAACCTTCTTTTCATTTTTCATTGGGCTTTTATTAACTTCAGGTTTAAAACTACAGTTTTTAATCTCTTCAAAATCCTTAGCAAACTTAATCTCATCATTCTTCTGTTTTTTCTGACAAACTTCCTCATGTATTTTCTTCATAACCTCCACATTCTGACTATACCCAGATTTCACATATTTAAACTGTTTTTTCACATTAACTTCAGGACTGAAAGTACAATTTCCAATCATATCCTCATTTATATCTTCAATTTTTTTATCTATAATTTTTTTCTTACAACTATTCTCAGTAAGCATCTCAATACTAGAATTCCTACCAATTTTTTGTGATACTTGATTGATTTCAGGAATAAATGAGAATTTAGCATAAAAAGCTTCTCGTATTTCTTTTTGTTTTTGAAGTTTAAATAAATTACTATCGCTCATTTGACGCATTTTAGAAATTATTGTTTTTGGTGAAGATGTGGTATCGACAATAATTGATGATTGTTTGTTTATTAGAGGGGTGAAGTTTAAAGAATTATCTTCAGCTTGTTGACGATGTTTTATGTTTGTGTTTTTACGATTTATATGTTGATCTTGACGATTTAAGAAATCGTTATGGTTGTGGTATTCTTTTGTTGGTAGACGTAAAGGGGAAATATCAGAGAATTGAAGTTCTTTACTAGATTCGGTATGGGATATGCATTTTTTTGTACTTTCGCTACCGATGTCTGTGGATGTTTTACGTTTTGTACTTAGAGCTCGTGAATGATCGTTTATTTGAGGTTTAAAGCTCATGTCAATTTCATGCTTTTGTCTTAGTTTTCCATAGTTTCTGAGTTTTTCGATTTGGATTTGGTCGATTCTTTCATGAAAAGGTAAGGTTTTTTCATTAGATTTCTTAGAGATTTTAGGGTGGAATGTGCACTCTTTTTCTTTTTCAATATCTTGTTGCCTTTTGAGTTTTTCCCTTTCATCATATTTATTAACTTGCTGAAGGATTCTTTTTTCTAAAGGGATTTTGCTTTTAAAATTATAGTTTGAGATTTCAGGAGTATATGGAAAAGATGCAGCTTCTTCAATTTCCTTTTTAAGTTTTTCTTTTTCTCTCTTTTCTATTATGTCGCGTTTTGATTTTGAAAGGATTTGGAGTTTTTTTTCAAAGGGTACGTTTTTGTTTTCAGGATTTATAGGCTGAGAGATTTTAGGTCGGAATGTACATTCTTTTAGATAATCTTCTGGAGTTCGGGCACATCTTTCTCGTGATGTTGAAGATGTGACTTGAGACTTTTTTGTTATTGCAGACGTTGGTCTGATATATACGCTAATATCTGGAGGTGATTGAGGATATTCGTTAATCATTTTATTCAGTTCAGTAAAGCTAGGATTTTTAAGCATCTTATGTGTTTCGTTTAGGACTAGTTTTTTCTTTGTAGGTTTTGTGTTGAAAAAGTCTAATTTGAGTGTGTAAATTTCGTTATCATACATTTTTAACTACTTTTGTAAATCCTATTGATTATATAAAATATGATGTAAATATATTTTTTTGTGAATGAAAATTGAATAGATTTATAATAATGAAGATGTTTTAGTTTAGGGGTAAATATTAGGGATATTTGAAGATTTTATAGATGGTTTATAAAAGGAAAATATTGTTATTATAATGATGGGATATTATTAGTAATAAACTTAAAGAATTTAATCTAAGACATAAGAGATTATAGAGTTTTATTGATATCCAATTACTATCAACTTAAATATTTTTACTTACAATTTTATGTCTTTTCCTCAAACCAAACTGTATATTCCATAAAAAAAATCAATACAATATTATAACAAACATAATTTAAACTTTTTATATACTTTTCAAGCAGTTTTTTATAATCTTCACTTTTCTTATCACTAAAATTTTATTACTCCTTCTCAGAAAAAGTTAAAAATCCTTATCTAACTCTTTTAATTCAAACCTTTAGTTATAAATTATATAATTTTACTTAACTCTCTAAGTATAGCCGAGTTAAAATTGTTGATGTTTAAAGTTTCAGGAATTTCATTGCTGATATTCTCGTTTTTATATTTCACTTCTGCATGTTTAGTAGTGACATGAGCCTTTAAATTCCCTGATTGAGTAAAAGATTTAACACATCCTTCAATATTACATTGAAATGGCTTCTCCCCTGTATGTATACGAATGTGAGTTCTGAGATTATAATCAACTGAAAAGCATTTGCCACAAAATTCACAGGGGAAGGGTTTTTCACCAGTGTGCACTAGCATATGGCGCATTAATTTGGACTTTTCTTTAAAAGCTTTGGCACAAACATTGCATTCATTCGATTTCTTACCAACCATATTATGATTTACGACTTTTTTACTGGAGAAAATTATGTTTTATATGTTTTATTATTATTAGAAAGGTTTTGTTGGTTTTTGAATAGATGATAAGAAATTATGGGGAAATTTTCTGATTTTAGTATGATAAGGTTTTTAGATTGAATTAAAATTTTTTTATGAGATGAAAATTAGGTTTAAAGATTATGATATTAAGATAAAGAGTAATTTTAAAGAAATAGTGATTAGGTATTAGAATTGTTTGGATTTTATACTTTTATATTAGAAAATATGTAAGATTTGTAAAATGGTTTTAAACTGGGAAAATTACTTAACCCAATTTATCATACATGGGAATTTCTACTCTCAGCATCCTAAAAATCTTAAAAAATACTTGATATATCATATATATAAAAAAGCCTAGACTAAAAAAATCTACACAAGCCCTGATATAAATAATTTTATTATATCTATTAATATATTTCACATCTTGAGCATTCACAATAATCAGCTTTATCATCAACAGTGATTTTAAAAGCATTTGAATCACTTAAAGTTACAAGGTTTGTAGTAAACTCAAAAGGGCTTTTCCTATATTGCTGTGACTCTGCAAATGTTTTATCAGGAGACGAGGAACTATTTCTATCCACTTGTTCACTTTGTTCCAAACATGATTTCTTATTTTGTTCATAAGCATTTTGATATGATGTATCACTAATACTTAATGAAGTTATTGAAAATTTAGGAAATTTTTCTAATAATGACCCTGGAACTTTTGTACTCAAATCATCAAGTTTGTTATAAATTTCAATAGATTTTTGTGTTATTGAATATTCTAAAGATTCATTGTATTCAGTAACTTTATATAATTCAATATCAAAACCATTATTTCTTATTGCGATATGCCCATCATCTAAACTTTCTTCATAGTTTTTGTTTATGTCATTGATTTCTAGTTTATCGATATTGTATTTACCGAGTTTATTGATTTTTTTAGAATAGAAAGTTGAGAGTTTTATTGGATGTTGGGTTAGAAGTTTGAAACTGTTTTCCTGTCTGTTTTTAAATTCTTCAAGAGCTTTTTGTCCTCTAAAAGCACTCAAATTTTCCATGATTTTCTCAGAATGCTCATCAAAAGGACTCAATTCCATAAACATAGTGCATACATCAACAAGTAAAAACGGTTCTTTCTGTAAATTCAAATTAAAGTCATAAAAACTATCTCTTGGATAAAGATTCCTAATAAGTTTTTTATAGCTTTTATAAGTATTTATAAATATCAAAGAATTTAACGATATAAATACCACAGTTTCTGGGAACAAAAAAATAAGTGTTTTGTTTTTTACTAGCTTTAAAGGTACAAAGAACGATATTTCTGTCGTTTCTTGTGGATAAGCTCTTAATAAACCTTACTTTAAATAACCAAAAATATATTCTTGAGGTATAGGTGGTAATGATTTTAATGATTGAACAAGATAACCCATATGTTTTTCTTCTACCTCATTAGATTCAAGTCTTTTCGTGTTACTCAAATCCATTTATTACCGCCCTTTGTTCTTAGTTTCTGTCATTTACTCATGTTACTACATTTATCTATTCCATTTTGTCAAAAAAAAAATCTATGTTTATATGATAAGATTTTTATATAAGAAAATATTCCTCAAGTTATTTTAGGCTAAATGATATTTTATGATTTAAATGGCACCCATTACGTCTTGATCACTGTAAATCATGTATAAAAAACCATCTTCATCTTTTTTCTGCTCGTAGATTGCTAGCATTGAAGCATCTCCAGTTACTAGATCTTTACCATTGACAAAAATAAACAAAGCTGTATCCCTACGCATTTTTACCTTTTTTCTGATACAGCCTAAAAATTGTTGAACAGTGTAATCGGAAGGACAGAGGAATTTGCTTTTGGGAATATCTTCAAGTTGAGAGTTTTTAGATTTTTCTAGGATGATTGGGATACGTCCTGGCCATTTTGATGTGATTTTTTGGACTTCTTCGATTCGCTTTTCTAATGGAGTTTCTTCTTTAAACCTAAACATTATAAATGGTTTATTACAGTTTGGTTGAAGGATTGTTGTTTTTATATTAGATATGGGGTTATTAGAAGTTTTTATAGAGAAGGTATGAATAAGAGTGAATGTTTTTTGTATTTGGAAATTATGGGTTTTTATGAGTTTATGATGAGTTTAGTAATTTTATGGGTTTAGTAGTTTTTATTCGTCGGGTTTGTGATATTGAAAATGATTTGGAGGATAATGATAAAGATATTTTTATATTAGTTTTAGGCTATAGAATTATTTAATTGCTTTTGATTTGTGTTTTTTAATATATACAAATTATGATTTTCTTGTAATTTGATTTATGGATAATAACTTTTATAAAGAACACATTATTTAATTTTACATAAAATATAGCATTTCAGTTTGATAAAAGTTATAATTTAATATAATATAAAGGTCGTAATTATACCTTATACAAAAAACTTATTATAAAATTATATATTACCCTTATTCAGATTATTATAACCATTTGCAACTTATAAAAGCTTTTCTAATCATTTTTTCTACTTCATTTACAACATTTTATCTAAACGTAAAATCCTATATTAATTTAACATACCTATAAAAATCAATTTACCTAAAAATAATTTTATCTTCCCACATTTAAGTATTACTTTTAATTAGACTATCTTAATAATGAATTTTTTCTCAAAGTTGATCAATCGTATCCTTATAATTCCCACTAATTTCTTTACAAGCTTCATCCCATTTTTTCCTAAATGGCACTTTGAGTCTCTCTGAAATAATTTCTTTATTATAAATTTCCTTAATAATTCCTGTGCTCATAAAGCTATCAGCAATTTCAATAACACTATTTGTTCTTTTTAAGACACTAGTTTTTTTGCTTATTTTTTCAGGAGTTAGCTTAGTCTCATGCTCTTTAAGCTTTTCTATATTAGATACTGAAGCTTCAGTTACCATTGAATCTGATGTTGTATGTAAGGACTCATTTATTTTTATTAACTGATCTTTCATGTCTTTAATTTTCTGTTGTAGTAAAGGAAGTGATTGAGGTTCTGTTGTAGAAGCCTGTATGAATTGAGAAATGCTTTTTCTTGATTTAACGGTCTCTATACCAATTAAGCATAGACCTAAAATGTATGAATTATGCTGGCTCTCTGGGAAATTTCCTAAGAACTCTTTGATTGTTGGATGAGATTTTAAATTTTCCATTATAAGCGCTTTTATTATGATGATTTTTCCTGTATATAATAAATGTAATGCTTATGTGTTTGAGATTATGTTGTTAGAATATTTAGTGGTTTATTATTGTGCTATAGCATTATTCCTAATATTATATTATATTAAGTATGAATGAAAATGTATTTTTCGGTGGTATATCATGCTTAGAATTTTTATATAAATCATATTGTACTTATTTTACATAGTTTACATAGTTTAACTATCATGTATTTAATATTCCATGAGAATCTTACAAATATTCTTAATAATAAATTATACAAAGTAAAAATGATTATCTTTATATAATTAGTACATTATTGTATTCTGAATATATCAATTTCATATATTTTAGCGTTCGAGTTTCCCTGAAAAGGGGTTGTTGTCTGCCATTATTAGCCCAGTTATCATCCGTATATATATTCTGTAGGGCAGACAAAGTACCTTTTACCAGAATTCACAGATGAAGACTTAAAAACTTCTAATGAACTTAACAAATTGCATCAACAAGAATCAGCGATTTTACTTGTAGCAAGGAATATTCAGCTTAAAAAACTATTTAAATTAGGTGAAGTCCATGAACATTATCTACTCAGAGAAAA
>MPUH01001361.1:0-17344 GCA_001970955.1 Stentor coeruleus | reverse complement strand
TTAATTTTAATTAATGCGCAAATTTGTAAGTATAATTTTGATAGTTTGATTTCATATACTTAAAATTGTAAGTAATTTCGGCAGATTATAAAATTTAAAAGAAAAAACCAGATAATAAAATATGTTGATTAACTCAATTAATCAACTTCTATAATATTTATTAGCATTCTTATATAAAACTATATTTTATTAAAATATAAATCATAAATTAAGAAATTCAGTGTTATGCTTTTTGTTCTATATATGCAATCCCATAATTAAATAATGAAATATTGTATAGCTATATATATAAATGGAATTATAATTTGTAAGCTCTTGTTAAGGAGATACTTCAGAATACATTTGTTTCTGCCTTCGGGCTCCTCCTGGCGCTATAGCTTTTTATACAAAAGAATTACCAATAAAATTACTTTTGCATTGCTTTCAAAAATATCGAAAACAGTAAAAGTGCAAAAAAAACAGCAAATTCCCAAGAAAAACAAATTATTAGTTTTTTTATGCCAAATATTATATAGTTTAGCTAACTAGTCTTAAATAAATACTTGAAAATACAAATTTAAATAAGATAATGTAAAAAATTGTTTAATATTTATATAATAGATCTTATCAGTATAACCCTTATTGGTAAAAAATATTAAAAAAATATAATATTTTTAGTAGGTATATATATAAAAAAAAAACTAAATTTTCACATATTTTTGTTATGTATTGAATTCTAAGAATATTTTTACAATCATATTTCAACTAGATTTTTTATATTGTCATTAAAATACCATTGCAAAAATTTCAGATAATTTAAACAATACTTTGACAAAATCTTTTGATAAAACTTGAACAAATTATTTTGCTTTTTATAGAATAATTATTTTATTTTTACTATATCAAACATACTTTAAATATTACAAATAGTATAAATCAAAATAAGGATTATCAGAATAAAGCCTTAGGCTTAAAAGTTGGAAGTATTGATAAAACTAAATTTTATAATGAAATAAATATAACTAATTAAGATCGCTTTTTAATGCTGACAAATTTTCTACTTTAAGCTTAATTTATCCTTTTTTAATTTACTTAATTAGCATTGCATATAATTATTATAATTATTAAAATATAATAAAAAAGATAGGTCGATTTATACTATAAGTTTTCATTATATTAAAGGATTTCCAAGTTATTAAAAGTTTTTATTGATTATATAAAATTTTTTTTCGCTAATCTCAGAGTTTTTGCTTTAAGATATTTATTTAACTATTTATATGCAAAAATATTTAAATTTTAATCATTTTATATTTATAATATCTAATATTCTTGTAATATATGCAAATTTTTTTTTGAGTGATAATTGAATACTATATAATCACATTGAACAGAAAGCATGAAAATTATTAAACAACATTTTTAAAGCTAATCATTAAGAAACTAAAATGCTAATAAACTAAGAGCTGCCATCAAGATTCGTCCTGAATTTATAAAATATGGTTGCTTAACCTCATCTTCATCATTATCATCATTATCATCATTATCATCATTATTATCATTTTCATCATTATTATCATTTTCATCTGCAATTACAACTAATGAAGCAGGAGCAAAACTAATTTCTTTATTATCCATATCAAGAATAGTATAATAGTTGCTTATTGAATTCATTATCCATATCAAGAATAGTATAATAGTTGCTTATTGAATTCAATCCAATATGCCAATATTGATCGAGAGATGTAAAAATCATAAAAAGGCAATAAAGTCCATTATTCGTCCATACATCATTTTGATTTAACATTAAGCTTACCCCATTATACTTGAGGGTAATATTAGGTAAATTATTAGTATCATTACAAAGGCATGACAAAATTCTCGTAATATGCAATTCACAATTGTATTTATCACTGGCGTATATATGATTGATAATTTCATAATAGTCTGTGCTGTTTGCCGTAATCATATCATCAATAGAACTAAAAAAAACACTTTGATTAGTATTTATTTCTAAATCATCCAAAAAAATGCCGAATAAATCACTGCCCCATTTATCTTTAATAGTTACTGGGATAGTTACCATAATTTTCCCTGTTGAGCTGTAAGTATCTAGATCATAATCACCAATTTCGATGTTTGAGGTTGTGCAGTTTTCAATATCCAAATTGCCTTCCTCGCATGCTCTATTCAAATAGACTGATAAAATCCTTTTTTTTATGATTCCAGCAGATTTTAGACTATCTATAAAAGTTGGAAAGGGATATCCTAAACTATTTATAGGAAATCCAATAGAGCCATCGTATAAATCTATGCTAAAATCAAAATTATATGATGATGGAGTAATCATTAACGCTATATAAGCATCCATATCATTATTTCCAATTTCCATATGATCTTTACATAATTCAGCTTGGAATTTATATGTAACATTAAGCAGTTCCAATTTCTTTTCTATAGCATAATGCATGTCTTGATAAGTTGAAGAGGCAGATGGGTCATAATCAACCTCAAAAAATGATGCACAATTACTACAATTTGATTTTGATAAGATCAAAAACTGTATATTTATTACATTATCAAATAGATTAATTGATAATCTAAATTTCTTTGGAGGAGTTCCAATATTTAAAACTGCTAAATGATAATAAAGCTTAATATATAATACAGTTTTATTGACTATTGGAATAGAGTATTCTTCAGTAGGAAATGAAAATAATTGTCTAGAATCGTTTGAGATTTCTCTTCTTAGTGGAATTTTTATCGAACTCTCAACTTGTAGTGCGGAAATGAATAAAGCTATCAAAAATACCATTTTTACAGAATAAACACTTTTGCATATTTTACTAATAAAATATATAGGTGTTAGAATGTTTATGTTTATAGTATTTATTATATCTTTATAACACGAAATTAAATCATGATCATGAAGATTAATCAAAAAATAACTGTTTTTTAAAATTGATAATCGAATTCTATTTTTTTTGCTTAAAATTTTTATTAGAATGAGTTTGTAAACTGAAGTTTTAAGAGAAATGATATAAAATTTGATATAAAAGAAAAGTTTATAGTCTTTGATAATAAGATATAAAATTGACTTTATAATGATTTGTTATGAATGTAAGGAATTTGATAATCTAGAGATTTCTAATCAAGTAACTAAGTAAGAAATTATTTGTATTGGTTAATTATTTATCCAGGATAATCTTCGTAAAGCCTTATAGAAAACTATGACTTTATGAAAAATAATTTTTTTACCGAAGATTAAATTATATCTTTCTTTTCATAATCTTGCTTTAATCTCTTTTTAAAAATGATAATCATAAGTAGCAAATAATTTTTACATGATTTTTCTCTTGGTCTCACAAATTTTATGCTCAGAAAAAAATATTAATTTGAAAATTTTTGTATAGCTACTTCAAATTTTAGAGTTTAAAAAAAAAATTTTAACCACCCAAAGTATTTATTGTCATTTTCAACTACCAATTATAATTTCAAAGACCGAAATTTATAGTTTGAAAATCCCATGAGAAAAAAAAAGAATATTAATAGCATATATATAGTATCTGAAATATAAATGATGAGCTCTTGCTAAGGAGATACTTCTTGTTGCTTGTTAAAACTGCTTTCGGGCTAAAATCAATCCCTCCTGGCGCTATAGCTTTTTTGCCAAAGATATAAAGTATGATACGAAAAAAATTATATCATAGATTTTAGATAAAAGAGTATAATGATAAATAGAGGTAAATTTTGAACTTTCATAAATTTATGGTATAATCGCATATTATTAAAGGAAATACATAAAAATTATCACCTATTCAAATTGACGTGATAATAAAGATTGATTAGATTTGATATGCAAAAGATATTTTGAAATATACATAAAGCAGGGAATATATAAAATTAACGTTAAATGGATTCATACACAGAAGTTTACACCTGGGGAAGCAACTCTTATGGACAAATGGGTCTAGAAGCAAGCAAAAACTACTTCCCAATCCCAAGGATCTGTTCTTTCGGTGTTCTAATCATCCAAGTGTCCTGCGGAAACGATCATTCCGCATTTCTCTCAACCCAGCACTACATTTACACAATGGGTAGCAACAGTGACGGCAAATTAGGATTGGGTGATAAAAGTTTAACCTGTAGTTCATTTCCTTTACTAGTAGAATCATTAGTTGGCTGTAAAATAACACAAATCAGTTGTGGAGGTAGTCATTCAGCAGCAGTAAGTCATGAAGGAGATTTATATACATGGGGTAAAGGGGCAATGACCGGCCATGGAGATTTAGTAACTCGTTGGAGTCCAGAAAAAGTACATTTAGATTGTACTTATATTTTACAAGTAAGTTGTGGGCATAATCATTCAGGAGCAGTTGGGATTCAAAATACCGAGCGAATATGTCTTACCTGGGGCTATG
The DNA here is from genome assembly GCA_001970955.1 of Stentor coeruleus. Lineage (NCBI taxonomy): Eukaryota > Ciliophora > Heterotrichea > Heterotrichida > Stentoridae > Stentor > Stentor coeruleus. The sequence goes on along the minus strand of MPUH01001361.1, from coordinate 12,947 downwards.
GAGAAAGTGGTCAATTAGGTATTGGGACTAAAGAAAACTTAGAAAAACCAGACAAAGCTTCGATTTCTGATGTTAAAGAAGTTGCTTGTGGTGAAGATTTTACTATTTTCCTCAACTCTCAAGGAAAAGTTTTCACATGTGGCAAAGGGAATTTAGGACAACTAGGCCTAGGAAGTTTAAAAGACACCCTTTTGCCAACAAGAATTAAAACCTTAGACCATGTTTTTATTAACAAAATTGCTGCTGGAGGCTTAGCAGGATGTTTAACTGAAGATGGAAATTTATTAGTATGGGGACTTGGTACAGTAAGCCCAATGCAAATAAGAAGTTGCCCTAAAGACCTTGTTGATATTAGTATAGGTAAAAGATTCCTTACTGTTATTACAAGGACTTCATCAGTTTGGTCTTGGGGTAATAATCATCATGGACAACTTGGTATTGGGGATTTAGAAGAAAAAGATTCTATTTGTCTTGTCACTGGACTTAATAAAAAAAAACCTCGACTAGTTGCTTGTGGTAACGATTTTGTTATTGTTTTAGGAGAGGATTTAAAAACTCAGAAAAGTTTATCTATAAAAATCGACAGATCTCCAGAGAAAACAAGAGAACTTAATGATAATCTAAGCTCGCCTTATGATGAGAATAAAAAAAGCTTGAGAAAAGAACATAAAAAAAGCTCAAGGGAACAGTTTTGGAGTAGTGAAAGGAATGAGATTAGAGATGGAGATGTTGGGGTTAAAGATTTAAGTTTGTATGATAGCGCTTTAAGGAAAATGAATCAGTTACTTGTGCAGAAGGAAAAACAATTACAAGTTGAAAAAGATCTTAGGATTAAAAATGAAAGATATAGACAAATATATGTTGAACTTGAAGAAAAATTAGCATCTGTGGTTAAGAGTATTGAAATAGAAAAACTTAGAAGGGAAGAACTTGAGATTGGGTATACAAAAAAAGAATCTCGTTTTCTTAGTATTATTAGAGAAAAAGATGAAGAAATAAGCCAAATGAAAATGGAAAACTCTTCTCTTAGAAAAAAACTTGATAATAAAAAACCTTGTACAACTTGTTTTAATATACTAACCGAATTTAATGCTTTAAAAGAAAAAAATGAGTCTCTGCTTTTTGAGTTATCTAAAAAAAATTCTGGACCTTCAACTTTTCATAGTAAAAAACCTACAAAAGATTCAGCTTTTTCTCCAAATACTTCAGGGCTTTATGTACCACAATCACCAAGTTTTGATAAAAGTTTAGATAAAAGCATGGATAGACATAAAATGATAAATAATCAATTGAAATTTTCAAGGTCTGAAAGCGAATTGCTTAAGCTTATCGACACAACAAATAATGCTGGGAAAAGTCCTGGGAGAACTGATAGGTCTAATGAGCAGCATTTGCATATGTTGAACATGGAAAAAGGAGTTGATGATGAGTTTGCTTTGCCTACGTTTAGGAATAGAGAAAATTCCTTTTCGATGCAGAAAAACCTCAAAAACTCCCTTGCTGACATAAAAGCTCGTATAACCGCTTTAAACTCTAACCGCAGCGAACTGCAAACCAAAATGGAAGTTCTCGAAATGAAACTCCTCCATAACCCTTCTCAGAACTACGACCAAGCATAATGTAATTCAATTTTAACCTATTTTATTATAATTTCTTATTAACTATTACTACTATTTAATGCTCTATTCTCAACACTATCATCTCTAACACTCTCTTCCATAAGTATTTCCGAGCTTTTCGGCACAACAATTCTTTTTAAAATAAACCATGCCCCATCAAAAACACATACCCAAGATATAGCAATAAAAATGCACAAATAAAAATAATAATTCGTCAAAATTACCAAAATTGATTCCCCAAAAATAGATGTTGCCATAGAATCATAAACTAAAATAAACCCTAAATACAAAAATATGCTTAATAAAAGTATTGAAATCAAATGATAAATATTCCAAAGTCTTGTTGTTGTAGCTAATTTAAGATTAACAACAAAAATAATACAAGAAAACGAAGTTATAGAAAAAGTTGTATAATCAAGTTCATATCCTTGGGTGTTAATAATAGACCTTTGTCCTGAATAAAGGGGTATAAAAAATATAATCCCCGAATGGAAAATCCCAAAAACAACCCATTCAATAAAAGCTATTCGGGTGAATATAAGGTTTTGTCTTCCTGTAACATAAACATGTGGGACTTTAGCTCTGATTCTTGAAAGTGCATCAGTAACTGACTGTGAAATCTGAACACGACTTGGTATTTTTATATCTTTTTCAAATAACCCTTTAACCAAAAGAGGTAATGCTGTTAATATCATATTATAAGTTGTTATATACCAATCATCATAAACAGTCTGTCCACTATATATACAATAAAATGCGAAATAATATTGAGGTAATGTAAACACTAGGTTTTTGTATATGAAATATAATATCATTTCACTTTGTCTTATATAATTAAATCTTCCATGAGTAAAAAGCAACTCCCATAAATATTTGAACTCCCCTATAGCATAATCACTTGCTTGTACTGCTTGCATACCTTCTTCACCATATAATCCAATACCTACTTGAGCTTCTAAAATCATTGATACATCATTTGCCCCATCACCTATTGCTAAAGTTACACATTTTCTATAGTCTTTTATTAGTTTTACTATATCTTTTTTTTGGCCTGGGGTAACTCGACAACAGATTACGGTTTTACATATAATAGAAAGCTTTAGAAATATACTGAGGATTTCTGATGGAGAATTGTTGTTTTTTGGGGTGTTGAAAATTAAGTCGATTGCTCCACCTTCGATTACTAGACCTGCTTCTTGTATTTCGGTGGCTGCTTCGATTTTTGATAATGAAGTTTTGAGTAAGGAAAAAGTTGAGGAAAAATCACCTGATGGACATTTTTCGATAAGCATGTTTTCGTTTAGAAGGGAACAAGTTTTCCCGATGTTTACTGCGGTTTCGAGTTTGTCCCCAGTAAGCATCCATATATTAATCCCTGCATTTCTAATATCTTGAATAGTCTCAGGAACTTCAGCTTGTAATGAATCCTCTACTGCCGTACACCCAAGCAATAAAACATTACACTCCATAATTTCAGCAACATTTTTAATTTTTTCCTCTCTTTTATCAACCGAAGTGCTAGCTTCATCATACTGATTTTTAAAATTCGCATAATCTACTGGATCAATAACCTTAAACCCTAAAATCAAAGTCCTTAACCCTTTCTCAGAAAATCCTAAAAGGTCTCTATTAACTTTTTCCATATATTCATCACATGATTTTGATAATAATCCTCCCATAATATTATCAGCTCCTTTAATAAACAATAAATACCTATTAGTAGCAACTTCTCTAACAACAATAGAATTTCTTTTTCTATCTGAGTCAAATTCAAAAATACATATCTTTTCATATTGAAAATTATATGCATCTCCAGCTTGAATTATCTGCAAATCAATCATCCCAGCTGTAATTTTAGCATATTTAACACCNTTCATCACATGATTTTGATAATAATCCTCCCATAATATTATCAGCTCCTTTAATAAACAATAAATATCTATTAGTAGCAACTTCTCTAACAACAATAGAATTTCTTTTTCTATCTGAGTCAAATTCAAAAATACATATCTTTTCATATTGAAAATTATATACATCTCCAGCTTGAATTATCTGCAAATCAATCATCCCAGCTGTAATTTTAGCATATTTAACACCAATACGCATAGCCGAATCTACTAAAGTTATCTCATCTGGACTTTGACCTATAAAAGTTGTCCCATCAGAAGTTTCTTCTATAAGACATTCATGACATAAAGCCATACATTTTAAGAAATATTCTAATATTTCTTTTTGGGTTTTTATATAAGGATATGAAAATGAAAGTTTTGGTGAACTTGTTGCCCAGAAGTCATTTTGAATATCTTTATTATTAAATTCTGGTCTATCTTTACCTAATAAAGTTGGAGAATAAAGACTTGTTCCCATAGGTGTTATATTTTCTCCATAAACTTTATCTCCTACTGAACAATATTTGAATTGCATTTTATTACAAGTTAAAGTTCCTGTTTTATCAGTAAAGATATGTTCGACCATTCCTAGTTCTTCATTAAGACTGAACGAAGAGACTTTGCATGGACGGTCTTTTAAGGAACTATATAGGTTAAGATCTTTTTGCATAAAATATCCTTGAGCTAGTTTTAGTAACTCAAGAGAAATTATTAAAGATATTGGCAACATGGTATTGAGAAGTAAAAAATAAGTGAAATATGCTAGAAAACCATTTAAAGTAGAATTGTATGTTTGGGATCCAAGATAGCTGTTTTTTGAGTAGTCAGACGCAGCCCAGAAACCATATAATAATGAGCATGACAAACATAGCAAAAGTTGTAAAAAAATAATAAATACAATATATTTGTTGACAATTCTTTCAATCTTGCTCTGTTTGCTTCTACGTGACATCAAATTCATCCTCAATTTTGTCTGTATTCCAGTATATACAGCAACACCTATTGCCCAATGAGTATTCCTTAATAGCGCACCTGCTAATAAAAGATTATTCTTGTCTAAAGAGTATTTTTTATCCATATAATCAATAGTTCCAATAAACTGATAAATTCGTGGATTAGGGTCATCGCATTCAATAACCGAAAATATTCTAATGACATTATCAGGGTTAATAACATTACTAGTAGGTGTTAAAGCCTGACGTGTTTTCAAATTCTTTTCTCCGTCAATAGTTGAAGTTTCAATATAAGCAATTGTATTTTCATTAGAATTTGAAAGCATCACCAAGTCACAAGGAAAAACTTGGTCTTTCTTGACCAAGACTATATGCCCAACTTCTATATCTTGATATTTACATTCAGTAAATGTTCCGTTCTTATAAATCATTGTGGTTGCTGAATTCACTTCTTTGTCAGAACGGTAACGAAAGTAATCTTCGATAGCTTCACGAATCATACTTACGCTTAAGACGAATACTAATGGGGCTATAGCACTAAATGGGTGTAAAGGTGAGATATATGAAATACTTTGAAGTATTGCCGTGATAAGGAAATAAATGTTGGCAACTCGCCTAAACTGGATAAAAAGGCTGAAAGGTAGAAAAGTCAATAAGTTGTATTTAGTAGTGCTTAAGTAATTCGAAGGGAACAAGTATTTTTTGTTGATCTCGCAGCCGTTTGCATAAAAGACTCTCTTAGTATCTGAATCTCTTACTTTTACCATAATTAGTAAATATGTTCATTACTTAAATTTATTCTTTTAATAAAAACAAATTAAACTCAATTTTAGTGAGGATTTATGTATATGCAGCTGATAGAATAGAATATTTATATAGAGATTTTATTACAGCCAAAACTTTATCTAGTCTTTTATTTTTAATATATACTTTTTCATTGCTATGCTATAACTGCAGCATAACTTCTACAAAGACTGTAAAAATAAAATATCGGAACATTGATTTTTTTCAACTCAAATCAATATATTTTGATGATTTATGTGAAAAGTATCTTTAAAATTCTTCAAATAATTTTATTACTCTTGCTGATAGGAAAATAAAATACCTTCAAGAAATTGATGTAGACTTAGCTACTTGATTATGATTTCTAATAGACGCAATAGCTTTTGTATCATTTTTTTATTAATAATGATAAATTTGATGCTGATTTAATACCTGATATATAAATTTCCCCTTTAGTACAACTAACGAGAAGGTATTTTTAAATGGGATTCTTGAATTTTTTTTTTTATGTTTTGAAGAAACTTATCTCTTATTATGTAAGAGCCATAATACTATTTTTTAATGCGGTTTATAGAAATTTTATTGTAAGTTTTATATGAGATATCTTGGATTTGATTTTTTATAGAGTTGATCAGTTTTTGCATTTTGGTTTTTTAATTAAGACATGAGGTTTTTGCTGTTGTTGGAAAGATGATAGATTTCTTTAAGGTCAAGAACTTGAGGTATTATTTATTATTATAAGGGTTTTTTGGATTTTTTTTGACATGATGATTTTCTGATGATCATATAGTTTCGCTTAAATTGCTCGTTGAGGACTTGTAGTTGTTTTTTTCTTCAAGAAATAGGTTGGATTATGAGATGCAGAGAATTTATAGAGAGGTGGCGCTTAGGATGTTAGATGACTTACCTTGTTTTGTTTTTTTTGGGTTTTAATAGAAAGCACTGCTGAAGTATCATTTATTATATAGAGAAGACATGAAATAGGATTTTTGAGATTTTTAAATGGGATGAAGATTGGAGGTTGTAGATTAGATGAGATGAGATTGGGAATTAAGGGTATTTTTGGAGAAGGATTTAAGATGGAAAAAATATTGGAATTGAGTTTTAAGGTTGGGAGGGTTTTGAATTGGTAAAGCATTTGATTTCATCATTCATAGTAATTAAATAATTTATAGTTAAAAACTTATCTAATGGGTTGTTATTTCTGCATACCTAATGACAAAAATGAAGTCAAAACACTAGAGTCTGAAATCAGCATTGGATTTTTAGAATTCAGAACTTTACAAAGACCTTCTCTACGCCTATATACCGTAAGAGAAGAACAGCAAGAAACAAGCGAGTGTTCTGAAAACAAGTCTAGATCAGAATAACATTGTTAAATCCTTCTAATTTTAACTTATAAACTTCAAAATATAACTTTTATTCTTTTTAGTAATCTTTGATACACTCACATTAAAATAATCTTATCAATACTTATAATATCATATCTTCAGAACTTCATATAACAAGTTAAATATGATAATATTTATAAGACGAATGCAATCAGCCTGCTGCATAACCAAAAGAGGCAATACTATAACAATTCCAGTACAAGCTAAACCTAATGCAAGACAAAGCCAAGTAACAGAAATTAACTCTGAATATGTTGGGGTAAGTATCGCTGCTCCTCCTCAAGATGGTGAGGCTAATAAAGAACTCTGTACTTTCTTAGCTTCAATACTCCCAGGAGTTAAAAAACGTGATGTATCTGTAAGGCCAGGTACACAGAAATCACGTAGTAAACTTGTAGTAGTTGAAACTGAACTAAATGTTGAACAAGTAATCCAAGCTCTTCATAGTTCAAGATAAAATGATAAGTAAAAAAACTAAAAAAAAATATATTGGAATAGTCTAGAAAAGTATTTTTAAGTGGTTTTGTGAACTTTTACTTATGTATAAAATAATAATAAAAGCAAAAACTTCATCCCAAAAAAATGATAAATTTATCATATATACACTGAGAGGTATTTTTATGTATTAACTTTATAAATACTAGAATCTTTTATTTATATTCGATATTTTGTTTCTCTTCAAGTTATTCTTATAATTCTTATTGGCCTTTTCGTCAATTTTATTCAATAGCCCTTTAAGCTGGCTATCATTTATTCCAAAATTTTCTTGCAAACCAATAATTTATATCTTTCTTACATGATCATTAATAATTTCTGCATTATATTGCCCCTATCTTTCTTAATACTTATTATTTTTAATCCTCAATGCATCTAATTTATTTTTAAAGTTTACAATAGATCTTGAAAAAATTCTCATAAGCATCATGTTGATATATATATTAAAACTTTGATATAGGTATAATTTTTTCTGGTCCTTTAGCTTCTTTTTCATATTGGCTGAAATCTTTTAAATCCAATCAGTTTCATGCTTTCAAAATCTTTATTAAAATATCTTTCATAAACTATTTCTATAATCAATCTATAAATTACAATATAATAAATAATATACTAAATATAAAATGTGATTATTTCATGATAATTAATCCTAGGTTATATACTAATGGATAAAACTACAATTTTTATCAATCATATATTATCTATAAAGTGTCACAAAATAATCCAACCTAATCATTAATTGTACTAACACATTTTATTCTACAATTAAGCCCTTAAGCAACCTTATTAATTTTTTTCATATCACTAGGCTTTAAACATATAAAAAATTTATTCACATAAAAATTAAATTAAACCTCTAAACATATCCAACTCACATTTTTACTTTTTTTTTATTTCTAATCATCTACTAACCCAAAACATTTACTCTCTCCATTCCTCATATCTTCTCAAACCCACAACTCTATCTAAATCATAAACAAAATCCCAACTTACAAATAAAATCCAAATCAATCACATAACGCTTTCCACAAAATCTTATCTAAAATCCTCCTTATCTCTCATAAAAACTCAAAAAAAAATTTTTATCTTAAAAGTAAAATTTTTATTCTTAATCGAATATTTCAAAAATACTTAAATAATGTCGACTTCAGAACTTCTTGAAAAGCAAATGAAAAATTCGAAAAAGCCCAACCTACACCTTGCTTTGGATTTAGAAAAAATTGCCTCATCGATCCCTATAGAAAAAGCTTTAAACGAAATTTTTAGGTTTGCTTTCATATCAAATTGTCATTTAGATGAAGCGAGTGTTACAAGTGAAGAACTTGAGACTTTAGACGAACTGAGCCCTGAAGAAATTATTGAAAACTTTAAAGACTTGATAAATGAGTTGCTAAATTTTAAGAGAGACTTCAGGTCAACTGATAAAGCTGAACTTGCCCAAAGGACAGAGCAGTTTGAAAATATGCTCCAAAAACTAGAAGCTGAAGTTCGAAACCATATAAGAATTGAGCACCAGCTCAAGTTACATATTGAAAACACACAAAACAAAGTTGAAGAGCTCGAAAAATACAAACTCGAAGCTGATGCAAAAATTTCAAAACTTGAAGAAATGGTCAAGTCACAAGAAAAAGGTAAACCACAAAAACCAGACAATTCTAAAGACAAATCAATTCAGAAATTTGAAATTGAGTGCACAAAACTGAAAAATCTCCTTGAAGAAAAAGTTAAGGAATGTGAGAAACTGAAAAAAGAACTTGAAAAAAACAAAAAACCTGATAAAAGCAATACAACAAGTATAGGTTTTTTAAAAAAGCAGCTTGAAGATAAAGCTGTGGAATTAAATAAAATTCAAAAGACCTTAAGAGAAAAAGTAGATAAAGAGTCAACACGAACTGCTGATAGAAAAAACCGTAAGTCTTTAGATGAGAATACTAGAAGTACACCATCTCCTTTTAGACCTAGAAAGGATGTTGAGAATAATGTTGTGGAATATAAAGCCCCAACAGCTAAAAAGTCCGTGCCTAGGACTCATATAAGAAGCAATTCTGATCAAGTACGCCAATTGGTTAGTAAAAAGCATATAATTTAACAATTACTTTTATTTTTTATGAGATAAAAAGGCTTGAATACTTTTTTAGATTTTTTTTTTGAAATAATATTTAAGGGAAGGATTATGCAGAAGGTTTGAGTGTTTAATCAGTCTGATTGATATGTAAAAAAAAATAATTAGTTTACAGGTTTTTCACAATTTGTCTATAATATTGTGTAAATATAGCAATGTAATTATCATAATAATTTCACCGAATTTTATATGCAGAGTAACAAGAATCTACATTTCCAAGATGAAATTTAGTAAAACTATCTAATAAAAAAGAATTTTTTTTACCAAGCACACATTGTAGTTAACTACCATAATTTTTATGCAGTTTTTCAGATATCCTACATATGCATATTCATATAAAATATACAACTTTTATACAAAACAAATATAAATAAACTCACTTTACTATAAAAAAACCCAAAAAAACTCCTTCTTCAAAAAATTCCAACACAAAAATCACACAATTTTTTTCCCATCATCTTCATATCCTAAAAAACCCATCCATTACTTTCCCTCTTCCCACAAAATTACTCAACAACCTCCACACTCTTCCAAAATCCTCTTCAAAGCTCCATTTTCAAACCCATCTATCTAAGAAACATATAAATGGCGGTGGTGTGTTCAAGTGCTCGAGGTTTATTGTGTCAGTTCAAGCATAACAACCCCGAAATCAAAGCTTTCGCTCTACAAAAGCTGAATGAAGTCGTAGACTACTGCTGGCATGAAATTGCAAAATATCTCCCAGATATTCAAAACCTAGCTCTTGATGGGGATTATGACCATCACGAATTAGCGGCATTTCTAGCATCTCAAGTCCATTATCACTTAGAAAACTATAAAGAAGCTTTAATGCTGGCATTAGAATCTGGTGATCTTTTCGACATATCCCAGAAAAGTGACTTTGTTCAAACTTTAGTATCCCATTGCATCAATCAGTACATATCAGCTGAGGTAAAAAATTACTCTGCACGTAACCCAGAAGACCGTATTGAGATCAGTAAAAAAATGAAGTTTGTTGTTGAGAAGATGTTTGAAAGATGCTTTGCTGATAGAGAATTCAAACAAGCTATAGGGATATCAATAGAATCTCGAAGATTAGATAAACTAGAAGAATCTATAATTAAGTCAGGGGATTCAAGACTGTTAAAATACACTTATGAAATCGTTAGGGATATTGTCCTTCCTAAAGAGTTCCGTAGAGAAATTGTGGTATGTTTAGTAAAACTCCATATGACCAAAGCTCATTTGGACTTCGCCAGTGTATCTGAGTATAAATTCTTCATCAACGACCCTGAAGCTCTTGCTATGATGCTAGAAGAGCTCATAAGCCATAATGCCCTTTTTGCTTATCAGCTATGTTTAGACTTAGTTGAAAACCAAAAACAAGGTTTCCTTAATGAACTCAGTCAGCATTTAAGTAAAGGTCAAGTTTCTCCAATAAGAACCAACGTACTTAAAATCCTCACTGGAGCTGTAAGTATCGAACTTACCTTGCATTTCCTTCAAACAAAATCTAATACAGACAAACAATTAGTTAATAAAATCAAAACTTCAGTCGACACAAAAAGCTCAGTAACACATGGTTCAGTTATTTTCGCTAATGCTTTTATGTGTGCAGGCACTGCTGATGACTCCTTTTTAAGAGAAAATCTTTCCTGGGTAGCCAAAGCAACTAATTGGGGCAAATTCAGCGCTGTAGCATGCTTAGGGGTAATTCATAGAGGTAATGTTACTAAGTCTATGGAAATCCTTAAACCCTATTTGCCTTCAGAAACAAATGCTTCAACTGGTAGTCAAGCTTATTCTGAAGGTGGAGCTTTATATGCACTTGGTTTAATTCATTGTAATTTCATTAGACCTGATATTCAAAACTTCATAGATAGAGCTTTAAGTTTGAATTCTAATTCTGAACCTATACAACATGGAGGATGTTTAGGACTTGGATTACTATCAATGGGTAGTGGTTCAAGAGAAATTTATGATAAATTCAAATCTATTGTTTTTAACGATAAAGCCAATTCTGGTGAAGCTGCAGCTTATGGTATAGGTATGGTCATGCTTGGAAGTGCTAATGAAAATGCTATTGGGGATATTATAACTTATGCTCATGAAACACAACATGAAAAAATCATCAGAGGTCTTGGGATTTCCTTAGCTTTAATCATGTATAAAAGAGAAGAAGAATCTGATGCTCTTATAACCCAATTGATTACTGATAAAGATCCAATACTTAGATATGGAGGAATGTATACTATGGCTACAGCTTATATTGGTACAGCTAATACTAATGTTGTTAAGAAACTTTTACATTTTGCTGTATCTGATGTTGATTATGATGTACGTAAAGCTGCTGTTACAGCTATTGGCTTTGTATTATGTCGTCTTCCTGAACAAGTACCTAAAGTTGTAGCATTACTTTCAGAGAGTTATAATCCTTATGTTCGTCAAGGAGCTGCTATGGCTATTGGTATAGCTTGTGCTGGAAATCCAATTCCTGAAGCATTGGGGATTTTAGAAAATCTACTTTCTGACTCGACAAATTTTGTTAGACAAGCAGCTTTTGTGGCAATGGCGATGGTGTTGATTCAATCAAATAAAGGAACATGTCCAAGAGTTGAGAAGTTTAGAGAAAAAATCGATAAGATTATGACTGAAAAAAATCAAGATGTTTTAACAAAAATGGGGGCGATTGTTAGCCTTGGGATATTAGATGCTGGTGGGAGGAATGTGACTATTTCTTTAGACTCAAGTAGTGGAAACAATAGAGCTCCAGCTACGGTTGGTATAATTTTAGCATTACAGTTTTGGTATTGGTTTCCAATGTTACATATGATTTCCTTATCATTTAAACCTACATGCTTATTAGCTATTGATCAGAATTTGGCTATAGTTCCATCTTTTACTTTTGTTAGTGCTGCTAAGCCAAGCCTTTATGCTTATCCTCCTAAACTTGAATTACCAACTAATGAAAAAAGTGGTAAAGTATCAACTGCTGTACTTAGTACAACAAATAAAGTCAAAGCTAGAGCGGCTGCTAAACGTGGGGAAAAGTCTATGGAAGTTGAAGAAAATAAACAAGAAGTTCAAGAAGAGAAAAAAACTGAAGTCAAAGATGAGCCTAGTGAAGAAGTGCTCAAAAACCCAAGTAGAGTCCTTCCGGTACAGGCTAAAGTTATACAGTTTATTCCAGACTCTCGTTGGGAACCTGTCATAAAACGTAATTATGGCTTTTTGGTGTTAAAAGAAGTGAAAAATGAATCCAAAATGCAGAGCTTCGAAGTCGAAACGGAAATCCCTGAAGAGTTCGTCTTTGACCCAGAAGTACAAAAACACGGCAAGTAGAAATAGATTAAGTTTAGACATGGTTAGTTACTCAGATATTCGTATTATATAAATAACACTTATTATAATATAGGTTCAGTTTGCTATTTTTTTAAAAAAAAAGGAATACTTAATAGAATATTATTATGTCTTGTATATAGATAATATTTGATATCTTCATAGAATATGGATTTATCGCACTTTATATTAATTATTGTATATGGTTTTTAATTATTTTAGGATTAAAAATTTGGAAATAATTTTTAGGAAATTGATAAGAATTAGGAAGTTTAAGAATTGTATTGAGGTGATATGAGGATAAAATATATGAATAATTGGGATTTTATAATTTTCGACTAGAAGAAGTTAATTTAATATGTTTGGTTAATATTCGA
>MPUH01001360.1:0-17354 GCA_001970955.1 Stentor coeruleus | reverse complement strand
CCTCCTGATTCTAAAATATCGATATTATCAAAATTCAAATCTTCAGTTAAAATATTGATTTTATTGAGTTTTTCTTTAACTTTATTTTTCCAACTTGTCGCTGAAGTGTCTATTAGTTTAGGTATATCCCTAACATTGACTAAATGGTTTTCAATATCTTTGCAGATTTTGTTCATAGATTCAAGTGCCTCACGTTCCATTTCAGTAAGTTTTTTCCTTAAAGCACTAAACCCTTCTCTAATATCAGCTTCAAGGGTGATTTTTTTATTACAGTATTTTTCATAAAGTTTGTCCATACGAGATTTCATACTATCACTCATGACTGTTTTTTGGCTTTGCTCTATAAGTTGGAGCATTTCCATAAGACATTCAGCTTTATTAACGATTTCATTGACGATTTCTTCAATTGGTTTGATTTCATGACCCCGATGTCGACCAAAAAGAGCACAATTCGCACAAACTTTAGCTTTATCTAATAAACATATAAATTCTAATCTTTTTTTATGATCTTTACATGTTGCCGTGTCTTGTTTGACTGAATTTTTATTCAGAAGTCTTAATAAAGAGAAGTTTTTTGGTAGTTCAGATATTGATGTTGCGCTTATTGGAGTTCGATCTTCAGGGCAGTGATTTAAAGAACTTGAAAGAAGTTTTTGTAGGCAACTTGAACAAAAGGTATGCCCACAAGGAAGCATTAAAGGGTCACGAGTTCCAGCATCATAGTCTTGTTCGCAGATACTACAATTAAACTCATCCATTTCTAATATAAAATTATAAGTTGAATATTTTCTTTTTAAAAAGCAGAGATTATTTTATATATTATAAAATAAGGAGTTTCCGTTTATGCGTTTTATCGTTTGTAGCTGTTTATAAGTTACTTGTTAGTTTTCTTGATTTTTTTATATGGAAATTTAGTATATATGATAAATGGTCTTTTTGTAAAGATTTCAAACGATTTCGTCTTGTGTTTATGATTTGGCTTTTATTTGTCATAAGATGGGATAAAGGGTTTTGTTTTGGGGATTGAGGAGGTGTTTTTATGATGAAACTTATGGAGTTTTCTGAGGTAAAAGGCTTTTTTGGATTGAAAAACTTGTGGGTTATGAGGCTGCAAGGGTCAGGTGGAGGAGTTTTGCTTGGGTTTTGCTTTTTTTGCTTGGAAAGTGATGGATTTGAAGAGTTTTTAGTTGGTAAGAAAAATCTTTTGAGGTAGTATTGATGGCGGGTTTGATACTCTTCAGGAGTTTGTATACTTCGGCTGATAAGATTTGCTGATCGAGGAGGACTTTGGGAATATTTTCGCCATAGACTTTTGTGTGGGTTTTTGTTGAATATTTTTTTCTCTAGAATTATATTGTTATCCTTCTGCCCAAAAATCAACTTTTGTCTGTTTGGGATTAGTAGTTTTTTCTTCATTTATAAATTATGAGGTTTGTAGAATAACCTGTGAATAAGAGTTTTGTATTTGAAGATATGGGAAAATATAAGGAAGTTTTAGTTTGGATATGGGGTTGAATTTTGGGAATAAAATAGTTTTGGGTGTTTTTTTTTGTGTGTATATTTTTAAGGATTTACAAGATGATGATGATAAAGATGATGATAAGATTAAGATGATGATGAGATTTTAAAATATGTTATTATGCTAAGGGGTTGATTTGGAGAGTTATGAGTTGGATTTTGAATAAACATAAAATTATTATTTTGGATCTCATAATTAAAGTAGAAACTAACTAACCACTGATTTTTCTATCATATTTTAGCCAGTCTTACAATATCACAACTCATTCACATTATTATGATCCATTCAAGAAATCATATAAAAGTTATAAATAAATTTAAAACCACTTATACTAATTATCACACACTGAACCCTCTAATAAAATCTATTCTCCCCTTCAATAAATACTTTAAATTCACACACAAAACAAATCCCATTTCCTAACCTAAAATTTTTCTAACTTCCTATGCAAAAAAAAATTTTTCAATACCTGATTATTTATTTATTAATTCATCGCTACACAAAGAGTTATAATGATTCTCAAGTTTTTCAATGCTTTCCTGATACTTTTCATCTGAAAAATCAATAATAAACTTCGACTCACTAAACAATATCGGAATCTTATGTCCTTGTCTATCTTCACTATCTAAAAACACTTGATAAACTTTATGCGCCCCAGTCATTTCAGCAAATATTTGCTCAAGTTGATCTAAATGTAAAACATTCATATCTTGTCTACTTGGTCTTATATCAAAATCCAACTCTTTATCAATACGTGCTGAATCCCTAGCAAGCCAACAATCAATCCTCCTTTCCGCTTTCCATTTAAGTTTTGCTGGCCTAATTGCTTTAGATTTTCTTTTTAAAAAATCCTTAGGCCTCATATCATTTTTTTCTCCCTCTTCAGCTTCTTCAATAGTTTCACTTGGCTGAATGAACATTATAGACTTCTCAATCCTCTCAGCTTCTTTTTCTTGAAGACTATGTTTCCAGCTCATCTTTCCCCCACCTCTTTTAAGAAAATTAGGGACTTTTTTTTTCTGCTCTGGGGATTCAATTATTGATGCTTGAGATTCTTCTAATGGTGTTGTTAAAGGTTTTATAGGTAAATCATCTCTATTTATAAAACTTTTTTGTATTATTTCAATACTTTCTTGTTCAATAACAGAAGAAGATACATCTTGTTGTTTATATATAGGTAGACCTACCCAACGTCCACTACGATAAAGGACCATTGTATCACTACGAAATCTTGATCTTAAAGATGGAAGTTGAGTTGTCAATTGAATATAAAGTGCTTTTGCTGCTTGATCAGCTTTTGTTTCAGATAAAAGTCTAATTGTATCTTTAAGACCTTTAAGGGTGATTTGGACTTTACGAGTAGCTAAAATTTTGTTGAGTTTCCATTTTCTAAGCATTCGACGTAGTTTCTTTTTAGCTTCAAATCTTTTTTTCATTGTATTTTGGTACTCTTTTCTCACTTTATACCCTCTCCAGCATCTTTGTATGAATAAAGCGGAATATTCTTTAAACATATTAAAAATATCTTCTTTTTCTTTAGCTTTGATTTCAACCCATTTTTTTAACCCATTTAGGATTATATAAGGTGCCCATGTCCTTTTGATTTTTTTCATTATGGCTTTGATTTTTCTTTGTCGTAATCTTTCATGATATTTTTCTAATATTGGAGGGAGAACTTTTTTACGTAGGTTTGTCCCTCGGAACCAGGATTGGATTTTTATTGCAGCGTTTCTTCGTTTTTGTCTTGTGAGTTCCCGTTCTCTAACTTGCTGCTTAATAGCTTCGATTTCATTTTTTTTTAGCCCAGAGTCTGAAAAACCTAAAGATACTATTTTAGCAGCTGCTTGAAGGGAATTGTCTTTGGTTGGAATAAGTTTTTCTGGGATAAGGTCTTTGGGAACAATAATAGGTTGGAGATCAGCTTTTTTTACTTCTTGTTTGGTTATTTCAGTTTGTTGCGAGTTCTCAGAAAACTCCTTCTTATTAAAAAAATAATCCACAACCGGTTTTTGTGACATCCCAAACATAAGTTTCTTTTCTACAACAATAACTGGTGGTTTTTTATTAGTAGTAACATCTTCTTCCATAAAATGAATCCCTCCCAGAACTTTCTGTGACCTTCTTTCCTCATACGCCAACTCACAAAAAGTTTTAAACCTAACTCTAAAGTCTTTAAAAACAGTCAAAATTGTCTTTGAAGCTTTTTTTGCCAAGTCAACTTCTTCAATAATCTCAATAGCTGGGCATATAAGCAAAATTCTACTTATCGATTCTTCTTCAAACATAATTTCTGTTTTCTTAACAACAACCCCATGTTTAACTTCAGCAACACTTATCGGCTCAGTTTGAAACCCTTGTCCAGTATTTTTCCTAATAGGGACAATCCCTTCAGAAGACACAAAATCCCCATTCAAAACAGCATTATTTTCTTTTTTTATATCAAAAGAAGGGTTAACCATCATTGAAAATTCTTGTTTCAAACCTTGACCTTTAATCGGACTTACCAAATTCTCATTTAAAGTCATATTTAAAGACCCATTCTGAGTTTTTGAAACCTGAGGATCATTTGACACAACATTTATAGAATCTTTTGGGCAATATGAAAAATCTAATAAAGGTTTATCTTTAGAAGGAATATTCATACTAAAATTTTCTTCTGAGAATTTTTTTTCTAATATTTTTACCTCCTCAGGTATTGGGTCGACTATTTTTTCAGCTTTAAATTCTCGTTGGTATATAACAGTAATAGGTTTTATTGTAATTTTATAATCCATTGTATTAAGAATCATGCAAATTTTTTTATTTGTTGGGATTGTTGATAATAATTCTTGAACCATACCTTCAGGTGATATTTCTGATCCTTTTGTTTGTTCTTTTTTAGCTAAAAAGTTTTGGAATTCTGAATTGTGAGGTTCAGGATTTATAGAAATTTTATCTTGGGATGTTGTATCGAAGAGTTTTGGTTTAAGGATTGGAAGGGTTTCTTCTGAAACTGGCTGAGTTGTTTCTTCTGTTGTTTGAGGGGGTTTTTGAGTTTCTTCCGGTATTGGTTCTGGTGATTGGATTGGAGGTGGTTCTGGGATTTGCTGTTGGATTGGTTTAGTTTCAGTTTTTGCTCCGGTTTTTTTACCGGTTTTGCCAACTTTACCTGTTTTCGCCCCTTTTTTAGCACCTGCTTTGGCTCCGGCCTTTGCTCCAGCTTTTGCCCCTGTTTTCGCCCCTGTTTTTGCCCCTGATTTTGCCCCAGCCTTTGCTGGGGCCTTTGCTCCTGCCTTCGCCCCAGCTTTAGCTCCAGCTTTTGCCCCAGTCTTTGCCCCTGCTTTTTTTTTGTCCATATTATGATATTTTTTAAATTAAATAAGTATAATATAATTATTAGATGAGCTGATAAGTTTGTAGAGATTATAAGATTTTATTAAGGTTAAGAATTTAATTGAAGAGATAAAGGATGAGATTTAAGATTAATTTAAGATTTATGGATGATTTAAGATTTTATTATATTTTCTATAAATGTTTATAAGTTTTAAATTAAAACTAACATATTCATTATTTACTCTCTATACAATTGAAGTTAAACTCTAATCATATAAATTCCTCTACTCCTTTAAACCTATAAAACTTAATATTCTGATAATAAAAAAATACAGAATAATCTTTATAAAATATCAAAAATAAAAATTAAGCCTAAAGCAACTTACTGATAAAGCATCCTATTCATATAAAAAATTACTTTTTAAATTATCTTTCCCAAACATATCCATAACAATAACCCTACAACTTTAATCTTAAATCCCTTATTTAAAATCAACCATTTTAATAGAAAAATGTTAGCTTTTTAGATACAATTTTAACTAAGATATAAAATATGAACGAAAAAAAACAAGAGAATAAAGGACTTTTGTCTTCCAGCCCAGTACTTGAATTAAGTAAAAGGTCGTTCAAGAGAGCTGTAAGCAAAATAAGTGTAGATAAAATCTGGAGTAAAGAAGCTCTTGAAGCACTTCAACTTGCAACAGAAGTTTTCTTAACAAAATCATTCGCAGATTCATTAATGTGTGCAGAGCATGCAAATAGAATTACTGTTACAGTTAAAGATATACAATTGGCTAGAAGAATAAGTGGAATTATAATGTAAACTAAATTTTCAACGTTTTTAAAGTTAAAAAATTGTAAATATGAGGCTTTAGATTTTTAAAATAGTTAAAGCCTAGTGTGTGTAATTCGATCTTTTAGTTAGTGATGCTTGAAATAATAATATTAATAAGCATAAATTCTCAGCCTTCTCAATTTGTAAACTCTGCGAATCCAAAATATTACTTTCTGAAAATAAATGAGTTTATTTGGTAAGCCACAAGGACCAGCAGGAGGATCATTATTTAATGGAGGTCAGGCAGTTCCAGGTCAAGGACTGAATTCTTCAATGTTTTCATCAGTAAAAGGATCTACAAACCCAGTCCAGAGTTTTTTTTCTAATGGTCCAGGCCAAGGATCATTATTTGGTCAGAATGCGCCTTCTGGAGGTGGTCCAGGAAATGCAAGTGGAAACTTATTTGGGGGAAATTTAGGTGCAGGGACTAACACAGGTAGTAGTTTATTAGGGGGAAATTTAGGTACAGGGACAAACACAGGTAGGAGTTTATTTGGAGGAAATCCAAGTACAGGAATAAACACAGGTGGAAATCTAATTGGGGGAAATCAAGATACAGGAACAAATGCAGGTGGAAATTTATTTGGGGGCTCAGGCAATCCAGGAGGTAGTTTCGGTCCACAAAACACTGGAAACATGTTTTCAAATCCACAAGCCAATCTTGGAGGGGCTTTTAACCAGCCTACAGCAAACACAGGTGGACTTTTTTCCCAAACACCTGGCGGTGCTAGTTTATTTGGTGGAAACACAGGAACTGGACCAACAGGGCTTTTTGGACAGTCTTCTTCAGGGAATCCTACACTCAATGGAAACCCTTCAAGTGGTTTTTTTACCCAGCCTATCCAAAACACTGGGTTCTTCAATAACTCATCCAATCCAATTCTTTGGCAAAATCTACCAGGACCATCAAATTTCAACCCTTACACCCAATCTACACCTAATACACAATTCATCCCATCTCAAGACATATTCTCTAAAAGAATCAACGAACTTTCCGACAACACAAAAAACAACCTCTTCAATCTCAAAGGGCAAATCGATAGTAACGAAGTTAGTCTCAACCAATCAGAAAACATCTTAAACAATATAACAAAATACAAAAACGAACTCAAACAACGTATTATCACACTTTTTACCTTCTCACATAGAGTGCAAACAGGTGAAAAACGTTGCAAAGTTACAATTGAAACATTAAAAAGATTCCAAATCAACATCATAAGTTTTATAAAAGAAGCAGTAAAAGTTTTTAATCATTGTGATAGCGCAGATCAGTATCATCAAATTGAATCCCCAGCTGGATTTTTAAGTAATATGCTTATAGTATGTGAAGATAGATTAAAATGTATAGAAGAGAATTTTAAAGAAATCCAAGATATTGTTAGTATTGAAAATAAACCTTTTGAGTTGTCGATGCTTGTAAATACTATTGCTATGATGCAAGAAAAATTTGAATTAGTATCTAGTATTGCTTATGATATGCATAAAAGGGTACAAGAAGTGCTAGTGATGTATCCTAGGGTTTGTGATAATACTGGAAGTTTAGAGAAAAAAGAAGGGAAAGTGGAAAAAGGAAATGAACAAAAGGGTTATTCAAGTCTTAGGGATATTATAACAGGAAGATTAAGAGACTTTGATAATTAGATAGAGTTTTAGTTTATATAATTAATATATAACAGATAGAAGATAATATGGATTTTGATAGTTTTTTTGATATAGAAATCTTAAGTTTTATAAGGATTTTGAGATTTGCCTTACCATAAATTAAATTATTTTTTATAATTTGCATTTTAGGTATATTGAAGATTTATATGAAATAAACTTAGGATGATAGACTTAGGATAAGTTTTTTATGTGGTTTATTGAGAAAAAAATATAATAAGCTTTTATAAGATTATCACTAATACTAATATAACCACATCAAATAAACGATATATAAGTTTAGTTCAAGCTAGGAATTTAAACTGTACAATTTAATAATAAGTCTTATATGAGTAATTCATTACTAATAAAATACATAAAAATCCTCATTACTCAATTTAAAAAATATCTTATTTCACTATCGCTAAATCAAAACCGTTGTCATAATAAAATACCTTATTGGCAATAAACAACCCAACATATATTTCATGTGAATTTATTCTGTATAAAAATCAAATAAAAAATGAGTGATTTTTCAAACACTTTATCTNATCAAATAAAAAATGAGTGATTTTTCAAACACTTTATCTCATTCTGCTCCAAAAATCTGTGCTTTTTGTTCGAAATCCACACTTAAAAACATTAAAATTGTATTATCCCAAGGCTGTTCTCCAAGTTGTTATGCAATTTCTAATACCCCACTTGAAGTCTCAGAAATAAAACAAGATNTCATTCTGCTCCAAAAATCTGTGCTTTTTGTTCGAAATCCACACTTAAAAACATTAAAATTGTAGTATCCCAAGGCTGCTCTCCAAGTTGTTATGCAATTTCTAATACCCCACTTGAAGTCTCAGAAATAAAACAAGATAATATTTTTTTCGATAAGTCGTATTCTATTTTAGACTTGCAAATGCTTGGAGAAGATAGTCCAGTAGATTCATTTGATTCTATTAGTCATGAAAAGACTTTAAAAAAATCAAAAAGTGCTTGTGAGGATTTAAATCTTGGAAATTTTCCTGTTCGAAACAGAGAGTCTTGTAATACAAAGACTATTTTTTTTAACTACCCTGTTAGTATTGATGAGATTGATGAAGATGATAAAATTTCAACACCTTCGTTATCTGATATTATATCAAATGATTTTCCATGCGTTAAATTGCAAGATCCACCTAAGAATAGGCACAGGAGGAGAAAGGAAAGGTGTATATTTAATAATGAGACATTGTCGGAACATAGGATTAAAGGAGTTTTGAAAAAATATGAACTTAAAAAAAGGTATGGTTTCATCAAAACTGATAGTTTAACAATATTTTTATGTGAAGACGATTTGATTTTGTCTAATGTCCATTTAAAGAAATTTAAAGATTCTGTTTCCCGAAAAATCCCGATTTACTTAGAATTTAATCTAAAAACTATATTAGAGAATGGAAAGGAAGTACAGAGAGCAGCAAACATACAAGTAAATTTTGGAAATAACCCATCGAATAATGTGTAATGATTTTATAAAGAAAGAAGATATAAGGAAGTCTAGCTCAAGTACTTTTTAGAAATCTTCTCTATAACTATAGAAAACTTGAAATAAAGTATAAATAATCAATTCATAACACAGTTAAAACCATCTTACTAATGACATTTAGAAATGATTATAAGAGTCTGTAATACTGAAAAATGGTATTACATAGCTATAGCTAAAGATGGGGTTATAGTTTTCAGTAAAAGGCCGAACTCTTCAATATCTATTTCCCCATCGCCGTTTACATCAAATTCCTGGATTATCTTAGACCATATACCAACATCTAAAGCACTTTCTCCTTCAAGTATTCTTTTCATCTCCTCAGCACTTATTCTCCCATTCCCATCATGATCAAACAGCCTAAACGCAGCCGTCAAATGTTCTTCCGAAAGTACTTTTTTACTATCCAAATTCGCCCTAAGGAATTCTGAATAATCTATATACCCATTCTTATCCAAATCAACCTCTTTTATAATTTTCCCAACTAAATCCTTAGCTTCTTCCTCATCCATGATTTTTGAATACTCTTTAATCAATTCCCCTCCACTAATTTTCCCATCATGATTTGTATCTATAGACATAAATACTTCTTTTAAATCTTTAACATCACTAGCAGAAATATATTGCGTCGTAATATAAGTTTTAATAGCATCTCTTAATATTGATGTAGCTCTAAAATCCCTAAGGTTATTAAGTATTTTTGTAACCTCACTTTCATGTACAGAATTCCTATTATTTGCAATAATCCACTTATATTTCAAAGCTTCTTCAGGTGTTAATCTAACTTCTTCAGCACATAATAATTGGCTTACTAAAGTTTTAGCTGAATCTGATATATTATCCCAAGGCTCATTTGTTAAAGAAAACTTCCCTTGTTTTATTGATTCTATAATTTCCTGATTGTTTTTTCCATCAAAAGGAGGATATCCAGCTAGCATTATATACATTATAATCCCTGCGCTCCACATATCACATGCTACGGTATACATGCCATTAAGAACTTCAGGGCTCATATAAAATATAGTCCCAGCATTACCTTTGATTTTTACCCCGGTTTCGTTTAGTATCAAAGCTGTACCGAAATCTATGATTTTTATATTAGTGATATCATGTTTTTCTTCTAATAAAATGTTTTCTGGCTTTAAGTCTCGATGAATGACTCCTAGTTTTTTAAGATATTCTAATGTAAGGAAAATCTGCTTCATTATACATGCGGCACAGGATTCACTAAGACCACCTCTTTCGACGATTTCACTGAAGAGCTCGCCACCTTTACAATATTCCATTACTATATAGAGTCTTTTAACTTCTTCAAAGAATTCATATACACGGATTATGTTGGGATGATCAAGACTTTTGAGGATTTTTATCTCGTTATCAAGTGTTGCCCGATGATGAGCTGAAGTTAACAGATCTTTACGTATGATTTTTACTGCTCTTTTTACCATTGAGGCTCTATGAGAACATACTCTTACCTCACCAAATGTCCCTGTACCTAATAGTTTCCCTAAGCGATATACATCTTGAAAACTGTGTTCATTTTCTAAGACAAAATTCCCTGGTTGGACGATTATATGATTAGGTGGTTCAAGTTTTGTAGTAACTTTTTTAAATTGAGGCCTTATTGAACAACCCATTTAGTTTTTCTATTTATTTATCAACTTAGAATACTGATATACAAAGTTTGATAAGTTAATTGTAATGTTGTTGCTATGGTGGATTTGTTAGGTGAAAGGATTGGATGAGTTTTTGAATTAGTTTTAAGGCTTTTAGGTTTTTTAAGGATAGTGTTAGGGTGAAAGGTTTTTAAGGTTTTTATATGGAAGACTAATTTGGTTTGGAGTTTTTTATGTGAGTTTAGTTTTTTGTGTTGTTTTGAAAGAATATTGTTATTATTATTTGTATTTGCTTGTAGGGTAGTGAAATTTAATAGTATGGTTTATGTACGTTTTTAGACTTGGGCCATTTTATCTCAAAACTTATACAGAATTTTTTTTTCTATCAAATTATTATATTTTTCTATTAAGTTTGTGCATAATAAATTACACATAAAATCCTATAAATCAATAGTACTTTCTATATTTTCATACAAAACATTAATACTTTTTTTGCATACAAATATAAATCTTTCATACGAAGATATTTTACTATTAATCTAATTCTAAAGTTTCATTATACTCTATTTTCTCATATTTACTTTCAATTTCCGCTAAAGTTTTTTTAACTCTCGAACCTTCCAAAGATATTTCCGTAAAATATACCACAAAGCCTCTAAACAAAACTCCAACAATCCCATTACCATTTTTAGTTTTGTTTTTCTTATTATCTCTAACAAGTTCAACCGCATTTTTAACAGATAAAATCCACTTTTCTATTAAATCATCACATTCTCCCCTATTTATTTTTGAAATATGATACGGGAATCTTTGGTTATAAAAATACATCAAATAAATATTCAGTCCTGAAGATGGTCCTTGAAGTATATTACTATAAGTTTCATTGATTTTATTATGCAGGTTTATAAAAAACTGATAGTTTGGATTTAAATCATATAAAAAATCTTCAAAAGTTATACGTGGTTGAGGAAAATAACTTATTGGTGCAATAACAAGTTTATTAAAAGCTTTCCAATAAATTATATCATAATTTATACAACATGAACATATTTTTTGACAAAAACTTTTGTTTGGATTTTTAGATTTTTCATGAATAAGTACTTGGAAAAAATTCAATACATGATTTTGTTCTGGCAAACATTGGGGGTTAGATTTTTGAATATAATTAGCTTTTTTTGGTAATCCATTATTAGGAATCTCTTTATATCCTTCAATTTTTACTAAAGAATTTCCTATATTGTCTTCTGGATTTACTATAAAATCATCCATGATTTCTGATGATTGTTCTTCGTTTGATAGTTTTAATCTTTCGATATAAGGAATTTGGTTATGAATTGCTTTTAACTTACGGTCGTGTTGGCTTTTGATTAAACTGTGCTTTTCTTTATCATGGATAAGAGAATTTTCTGTTATGGAAATGTAGTCTTTGTTTATGACTATCATTATTGGTGAGTTGATGCTTCCAATGCTAAAGCTGTTTGCAGGATCCATAATGTTTTTTAGAATGATTTATTTAAGCATTTTTGAGATGTGATAATTGTTTAGGTAAAGTTTAATAGTAAAGTTTTTTTATATGAGGGTTAAGTTTATATAAGTGGTTTTTAAGAGGATTAGGCTTTTGAAGCTTTGATAGAAGGTTTTTGTGGTGCTTATTTTTGGATTTTGGGTTTGTAGGTAAATAAGTTTTCGTAGGTTTAATGAAAATGTTTTACCTTTTTCGAATGTATTTAGAGTAATAGTTTTAAAGGTGATAATAAAACATTTTTGTATTGATGTGGGAATTTGTATAGTAATGTATAGGGTGTTTATATTATGTATTAAGATTTAGAGTATACTTTAATATAAATATGTCAGTGCCAATTTCCACGATTACTGAAATCAAGCCATTAGACATGTAGAGTTAGCAAGTGATTTCCTGTAAGTTTAAACAAAAAAAAATCTTAACTTGAATAAAGCTAAATATATACTCAAATACAGAAATACTAAATGTAAAGATTGTGAGATAACTTCTATTTATACTTTATGTCAAAAGCCTATAATTCTGTATATACTTATATCTTTATAAGTTGATTAGAATAAGAATGGGTTTAAAAATTGTATTTAAATACTTTATATCAAAAGCCTATATTCCTGTATATACTTATATCTTTATAAATTGATTAGAATAGGAGTGGGTTTAAAAATTGTATTTAAATACTTGGGTTATAATTTGAGAATGTTTGGATGTATAAGTATATATATTATGGATTTTATATAGAAACAGAAATTGTATTAGATTAATAAAATACTAAAAAATTACGAGTTTTAAAGTAATCAAGCAATATTTCCTATTATTATATTTGATATTACGAACTTAGCTAAGTGATGAAATACAAATCATATTATTAAAGAAAATGAATAAAACTATATAAAACTTAAAAAACACACAATCCTTATAACGATAGTAAATTTAAAATCCACATAATTTCTTAAAAACTCGTTTCAATCAAAAGGGATTTTTCAAATTATTACCGAAATTTCCGCGCATGAGTATTTTTCAAATAATCCCATAAATTATATATTCTTAAGATAATACCGCATACTTTACCCGATAATCAAATCTTAATACAGAAGATAATATAATAAATATATGTATTGCACTTCCCGAATAGGATCCCCAAAGTGCTATTCACCTAGGGCAACATCTCCTCGTCTACGCTCCCCTTCACCTAGAGCAAGACTATTTAATTGGAGAATGTCTCCTTATCAACGTATAACAAGTCCAAAATCAATTGGGAACATTGCGCTTCCATCTTTTCTTAGACTAAGTTGTCCTGGAACCGATGAGCTACTAAAAAACTTTTCACTTACTAGGGTACGAACTAATAATAGCACAGCTGACACAAGTATTTTTAACAAATGTAATCAGCAGTCCCCTATATCAGAAATCATTGCTGGGAAAGGAAGTAATTCTTCAGAATTCGTCAATTATGTATTTGACAGCAAATTATATCCAGAACAAGTGCTTTTGAGAGTAGGAAAAATCGAGTTAACTCGTAAAGATCTCACTTGTCTGCGCCCAGGGAAGCTTTTGCCAATCAATTTAATTGATGCCTGCTTAAGCTGTATCAAAAAACGTAACAAGAAAATGTTCCAAAAATCCGAAACCCATCAGCGTGTTATAATAATGAAAACAAGTTTCTCGCAAAAAGTTTTTCAATCAAAAGAAAAAAATGCAATTCGATCTAAAAAGAACCTCTTAAATTTCGAATACCTGCTTTTTCCTCTTTTCATAGGCTATTGGACTATATTAGTTATTAACAATCGAGAAAAAACAGCGAAATACTACGATCCGATTGGTATTGAAAAAAATGAAAAACAAGTTTTTAAAGGACTTTTTGATTTTTTGAAACAGGAAATCTCTTTTCATCAAGGTAAAAGTATAGAAAGTACACGTTGGAAACATTTAGAATGCCAAAGGGTTAATGAGATTGATGCTTATGACCATATTGATTCTGCTGTTTATGTTTTAAGATTAGCTTTTAAGATTTCTACTGGGAAAGACATAGAAATTTCACCTGATGTTCTTAATGAATATAGAACAAAACTTATCGCGCTATTATTTAAATACGGAACTAAAATAGTTTATTAATTTTTTTATAGGATTGAAAGGTGAAGGCTATGATGGGTTTTGTGTTTTAGGAAGGTAGATTATGATTGGTTTTAATGTGCTTTTTTTATAGAATTATTGGATTTAAAATATAGGATATTGACTTTTTTGTCATATAAGTGGGTATATGGTAAAATTCGGATAAAATATGAGGATTTTAGAAATTGCATTTTTTATTATAGTTTTTTAAAGGTAATATTGGCTTAAGACATATAATAACTCTTACTATAAATTAAAACTCAATATTCGTCTGTATTTAAAAACATTTTTTTTCATTTAAACCTAAAGATAATTTGTATATACCTCTTTTATATATTTCCTTCAAGCAATTAGTTAAAAAAAAACATTAAATCTAGCTAATCATCACACTCTAATCCTCCAAAATCTCCAAAACAAACCATAGCCAAAAAAAAAATAAACTTTATATTACCTAAATCATAACTATAAATCTTAACCACAACCTCCAAATCCATTAAAAAAAGCAAACTATTATTCGCACCTTTCATATAAATTCTATCATAAAAAAACTTATAATATAATCTTATAATTTTTCTAGCCTATTTTCATTGATAAATTCTCTAATCATATAATAAATTTCTTATTAAATACAAGTCCACACAAGTAATTCTACATATCCTAAATCATCTGACCTTCAAAAACCTAAAAATCAATAACTAATTAACATAAAAGTTACTTATTCTGTGGACTTGATATTTTCATCAAATTCTCTATAGACAAAGCTTGCTCAAGCGAGTTCAAACTAGAAATCTGGTCTTCATTGAACTTTTTAAGTCTTTTCGTAGGGTCGACAACAATCCTATCATCATCATCATTATTCACAATTTTAGAAGGCAACTCTTTATTAAACGCAAAAGCTCTCGTTGAATCAACAGAAAATTTCAGTCGGTTACTCAGCCAATCTTTTTTATCTTGAGTTTGTTTTATTTTCCCAACAAAGTCATCAAGTTTTGATAATGTTTCTTTTTCCCTACCTTTAGTTTTCTTATTATGCTGATAGAAATTGTATTTAATTTTCTGTAAAGGGCTTAAAAAAGTTGTTTCTTCTTGTATTTCTTTTTCTATCATAGGATTATTAGTCCCAAGAGGTTTTTTTTTGAATTTTAATTGGAGATTTTTTTTAAGGTCATCAAATTCTTTTTCCGCATTAACTTTGGTTATTATCGTCTTACCAGGTTTAAAAGATACTTTATAATCTCCAATATTTAAAGAAGCTGGTTGATCTTCAACAAAAATATCTTTTTGTGCTAAGACTTGTTTTTTCATTTTCAAGTCAAAATCTTCATCACTTCCTGAGTCTAAAATTTCATTTCTCTGTTTTTTATGTTGATGTGTTTTTGTTTCTAGAGCCTGTTGAATTTCAGCTAAATCTTTACTTAAACATGTATCATCTAAAGTATCATGACTACTTTTTATAGCTTTTATCGACACTGGTTTGAAATCATCATCTAAATCATCATCATTATCATAAGAAATTATAACTTTAGCCTTTGGGATTTTTGTTGATGTTTGAGATATAGGATTTGATATAGTTGATATTTTTTCTCTAGGGATTATATCGTCAAAAGGATTTATGATTATTTCAGTTGAGATTATCTGAGGGAGCATTAAAGGTCTATCATTATGATCAACTTCTGCTTCTGAGATACGGATTACATTGTAAATTGTGTTGTTTGGGACTTTGCCAAATATAGTGTTTTTTCTGTCTAGATATGGAGCTTTATCGACTGTGATGAAAAAGTGGCTTTTATTATCATTGCTTTTACTGTTTGCCATAGCGACTATACCACGATGGGCAAATTTCAATCTACTATGGAATTCATCTTTAAATGGGCCTCCGTATATGCTTTCATTTGAGGTTTCTGGACCTACTTGAACCATGAATCCAAGAATTACTCTATAGAAAGGAGTATTGTCGAAATAACCTTCCATGCATAACTGAATAAAGTTCCTACAAGCTAAAGGAGCTTCTCTGGTCCATAGTTCAATATGGATTTCTCCATGAGTTGTTCTGAGAATCACTTTTCCTGATGTTGGAGGTTCAAGGACATAGCGATTTGACATTATTTTTCTATTGATGATAGGAAAGTTGAATGAAGTATTTGATGAAATATAAATCTTAGTGTATGGGGTTTATTTATGATTGAGAATTGTAGATAAAGGAGAGTGATTGTGATTTTTCTGATGATTATAGAAAAGATTATGTTTTAGAAAAAATAAGAATTAGGTTTATGAGTTTAAAAAAATTGTGTAAGTAAAAGTCTATTTATAATTAGAAAGATAGGTTTTAATGAATGTGCTTGATAATATGATAAGTTTTCATATGATTTTTTTGTAAATTTTTTATGGAGATTGTATCTTTAGTAAAAGAAAATCACAAGCAAAATAATATTTTAAAAATATTTAACTATCAGTTTTTACTTAGATTATTATATAAAATGAATTTATAAGTAAATATGCAAAACTTTTGTAATAATTAAACGACTTATATTAAGATAGTCTTAGCCGAGCTTAATATTTCAAAGGCACGTTGGTATAATAAAAAATATTATTGTCTTTGTTTTCCCACTGTAAAAATTATTAAATTACTCAACTATATATATTAAAATTTCAGCTCCATATGCCCAATGATTCTTCAACTTACAAACCAACTAAGCCTTTTTTTTGAGACCAAAATTATACCTTAAAATTTACTTTGACAAGCGATTTTCTACGAAAGAATTTTAGATTACCTAACTAATTATTTATTGAGGATCTTCAAAACTAATTCAATACTTCCTTGAATATTGGAAATACTTTTTTCAATATCCTCAACTCTATCTTTGACAGCTTTTACCTCTTCACTGACAGCTTTTACCTCTTCACTGACAGCTTTTACTTCTCCACCGATAACTTCAACTTTATTTTCAACAGTCTTAGTTCCTTCATTTATCTGCCTTTGATTTTCGTTGAGTGAAGGTTTTAGATATTTTGTAAGAAATTCATCTTTTAAATAATCACGTAAGTCTATTATTTTTCCTTTCCATTCATTCCCTGTTGTTTCATATGCATGAAAACAAAAATGTAAATATTCGTAAGTTTCAACAGTACCAAAATATGATATAATTTGTTCAGTTTCTGATATAACTTGAATCATTTCAGTGTAGTTATATATTTCCGCATTTAATTGAAACTCATCAAATACATCACCTAAAATAGAAATGATCATATTGAGCATAATAACCATATTTGTAGTTACAGCTATAATATATGTG